>JAVSBS010024454.1:7463-20652 GCA_033124195.1 Coracias cyanogaster | reverse complement strand
ATCACAAGTTAGCATTTTTATCTGTAAGATCAAGTATTCATTTTCTAATTTAACTTCTGATACAATTTAAGAGGGCAAGAGCATACAAAAGCAGCTACAAAAAATTGCATTCACTTTTTAGAGAAGTACACAGTATTTGATATGGGCACATTTTTTGCCATTTTGCTTACAAATGGGAAGTGCAACTGAGAACAACCAAGTAAATGGAAAGCAAACTATTGCTTTGAAAAGCCCAAACAAATTGGGAAGAAACATTAGAATCATTATATATTCTTATTTTTAATGAATTCTGAACAATCTGTTTTCAGTATTTACACACACACATAAAGTCATACTAATTTCCTATATTTAAAAGACAGATTTTTTTTCTATATGTTCATTTTAGCCCACTGTTTCTTTAAATGATTTAAGAGAAACACTACCTTGTTGGTCCAGGTGTGATGTGCATGACTACTGAAGAATATGGAACAGGATTTAAAATGCAATGGCAATAAATGAACAAAAGCTTTTAAGAGACTTATGCATGGCTGTCTGTCTGCTTATGTCTGTCTGATAGAAACTTAGCAACTGTTTAGGTTGCTTTAACCTTTAAAACCCTTTTCTGAACCATTCTGAATCCTTCATAATTTATAGGAGAAAATGATCTTTATGAAAGAAATAAACAGAGAAAATATCTTAGAGGGTATTTCTGAGCAGCAAGAACTGAAAAGATAACTGAAAATTTATCAGAATGATACTAGGAATGTGATGGGGTTTCTCCAGAATAGAATAGGTCACTATGTCTGAAAATATTAGAGTATAGATTTATATTCTCATAATTATACGGGCACTTGCTGAAATTAAGATCCAAGACTACAAACTCACCAGAATGCAAAAATATCTGTATATATAGCCTTCAGTTTATTCAAAGTTTAAGTACAGTAGAAATTAGAGATAATATTATGTGATCTATGTCAAGGAAAAAAAATTAAATTACTTAATCTTTTGTATTTATGCTGCAAAATATGATTATCTTAGAAAACTTTAGAAACCTCAAAATTATATTGATAAGTAACAATACTCAACAGTGGCACATGAGAAAAACCAAACTCCAAACCAAGCTCATTGTGCTATTTTAGATACACAGAGAAGACTTGCTGAGCATTTTGGAAAAATACATGTCAGCAAATAGCTGAAATATAATTGCCCAGTATACAGGGAATCGTTAACATTTGAACCTGAAAGGAAAGACAGGAGGACAGTGAAAATCCTACGCATTTACTTACAACAGTCAGGGTTTTAAAATCATAGTTATTCAAGCTAGGTGGACAACTTGCTTTGGAATGCCACAGAGAACTGGCTCTAAACAATGAAATAATAAAAATCCTACTATATTTCTCCACTGATGCACAGTTACAGGCAGGACATAAAACACAGCAGCCTCAAATTTCAGGTAGCTGCTGAAGGCTGACAAACTCCTTCCATCTGTCTGTTCACTGGCATTTTACATCTGAAGTGAGAAAAACACCTCTCAAAGTAAAAATGGTGGTGTGGGATTGAATGGAAACATAACCAAGAGGCATTGAGTTGTGGCAATAATTAGTGTCTGGAGAAAGTTAATACTAATGTATACCAATATTTTATATATTCTATTCACTTCAGTGAAGAACTGGAATTGGGATGCAGTTGCAAAGCAAGCTTTTTTTAATGTAAATAGATCCTAGCTACATACAACTCTCATGGCAAATTTAGGGTTATTCTCACTAAAGAAATACTCACTGCTTTTTGCAACATATTGTTAAGATTTGTAAATATGTGAGGGAAATCTATTTTTAATATCCCTTAAGGTTTCACAGCAGAATATTTTCCTTCTCCTATGGTTTTTCCTTAAGGATATTAGTGACCGCTGATTACAAAAAGGAACACAGTAACTACTATAGGTTTTTAGAAATGCAGTGTACTGCCAATCCAAAATTCCCCATCTCATGTTTTGTGCTGACTTTAACAGTTATAATTTTTTTCTCCCCCCGTTGCTATTTTTTTCCAACTATAAACTTGTGTTTTATATTTAAATAAAAAACCCCAACACATCAGTACTTTTAGAGTTTGGGGTTCCATCTTTGTTTCTGATCAAAACCAGCCAACAACTATAAGATTCATCATGGCAACTAAGAGTAAATTAATTTAATAAACCCATTACACTATTTAATTGAATGGTTTAAAAAATGCTGCTGTAATTTTCAGTACCGTCTCTTTTATTTCAAATTCCTGAACAAAACAGAAATAGCTTTAAATTCCAGAATTCAGATGTGGTTTTTGACTCACAGAAATAATATTTTCACCAGTGTTTCAGGAATAAATTCAATAATGGATCCAACTTCAACATAGCCCTTTTCTAAATAACATAGTAAACCAGGAGACATAAGGAAGTGGGTAACAATGGTAATAAGAGAGAAAGCTATTAAAAGTGAGGAGCACTGGGGAACTTTTCAAGCCACAGAATGTACTTTTTTGTTGATACCAGGTCACAGTGTATAGAGTTGTGGGGTTTTTTCCCCCAGATAAGGAAATTGATAAACTCTATGCTAAGGTATGCATGCATGTGGCTATTGCTCATCTGTGGCACCACTCAAGATACCATGAAGGATTTCAGGACGCTAGAGATGACAGGAGAGTATTGTTCATGCAGGTGGCCCACCTTGACCTGTTAAGCCACTAATCACATTGTAGCACGAAAAGGCAGAATATTGCAGAAAGAAAAAGTCTAAAAGTCTCCTAACAAAGGAAGGAGATGAAGAGGAACTGAAAAGGTGACAATCATGCTACCTATAGCATTGATATACTGAACAAGGAAGTATAGATCATGCTCTGTGTAGATACTATAAGAAAAAAACCTTCACTTTCACATGGTGGTGAATGTGCACAGTCATGCAGAAGATGTGGACTCTCCAACATTTGTACATGTTATTTCTCACAATCAATTTATAGTTCCAGAAAGCAGAATGTTTCACAGCTTGATGTCTGGCAAGGAACATCGTCATGTTCCTTTAATACTGTTCAACAAGAAAACATCAACATATAGTGTAAGGTACAAATAAATCCTTACCTAAATGTAGCCAGATGTAAAATACTATCAGTTAACTGTGAAATAACTTTAAAATTAAAAAAAAAGAAAAAGGAAACTCATGTTCCATATAACAGTATGTTTTTACTGTTTTAGAAGACATCCAGATTTTTTTTTTTTGGGGGGGGGGAGGTGGGCTGGGGGTAGAATTAACATAAACAAAATAAATAAAAAAAATCTATAAATATACTCCATATGCATGAGTTCCACAAAAGCTCAGATGCTCAGAGTCCTTTATACCACATGGCTATCAATTTGGGCTTTTTTGTACACATGACAGAAATAGTCTGTCATGATTTGCTTCAAAAATAAGAAGACTTTGATGTTGTCTGCTTACACAATCTTTTTAGCTAACATCTTTTTAGCTAACATTTCCTGTGTTTTACTCCAAATCATAGCAAGAAAAAAAATTATCTCGAAAACTTGTACTGCATGGCTGCTGTATATGTCCCATCATAACCTGGGCAACTCATCACTAGCTGGGAGTCAGCCCTACGAATAATTCTGACTGTAACTTCTACTTAGAGCCAAGAGCACTCAAAGAGCCAACAAAGCTGGCATGAAAACACATTGCCTCTTCTCTAATCTTGTTTAGAATACATGGAATGAGAAAACAAAAAAATTATATATGTCTACTTGAAGCAACATTGATTTTTTTTCAAAAAGCCTATTTGAACATCATCTTCAATCACGTTTTATAACCAACCATGTTATGTACCCTTTTGAACCACTTTCAAATTCCTTAGCGTTTGCTAACTATTAACAGATTCTGCCTGCAGCACAGATGGCTAAAAGAAATTCTGAGAGTAGCTTTGCAATATCAAAGAGAATACACAGCACAGATTTTCATGGAGGTGCATCCTCAGAAAGATAAGAAAGAAAAAAATTTTCAGGCATTGGAACTGGCAGCCAAGAGCAATTATGTAAACTCAGTCCTTGATGCCTTTCAAAATCAACTGAAAAACACCATGTTCTGAATTCAATATTCACCCTGGACTATGTGACCTCCTGAGTGCACTCATACAGTAAGTTAAGAAGGCAATATAAGCAATACTGTCAGCTATCAGTGCCTGTCTAAAATAAATGCATTCTTTCCTCTACTGTGATAAGCCAGGTTATGCCCAGCACTGAACTGGCTCAGTGAAGGCTACTCCTGTTCTAATCACATTTTATCTGGCCATTATGCAGATCACAGATTACATTTTTTAAAGGTATGCTGTTGAACTGAGGTTTCATGGTGTCTATAAGCAGTGCTCATAAAGAGGTACTTCAATTCTTCTTTCTATACTCGTATGTCTCAAATTTCCAGACACTTGACTTCTTAACTTTGCCTAAGAATTTTTATTTTATTTTCTTAAGATGTTCTCCTTATATTCTTTCAGCCCACTGGCTTTCTTTGATGACTAAGGTATTACAGTTCAAGGCTTTTCAAAAAGATTAAGAAACAGATGTTGTTCCTCCTCTATTCCAGCATGCTCCATGTATTTAAGTGGCCTTTCAGACAGAATCTGAAATCCTATAAGGCACTTTCAATGTCACAAACTTTATTATATTCACTTACACATTAACCCCGCTCCCTCCCCTCAAGATTTAGAACAGAGCCACAGTAGTGAACATAAGTTTTTCTTGCCACCATTCTTTCCTGCAAGAAGAAGCAAAATTGATAAAAAGAAAAATAACAATAGTACTACTGTACACTGACTGATACATCTCCTTGCTGTAAAAGGAAAAGATGAAAAGATGACACTGATGCCTTTAGGCAATTCAGAAAGATTAGAATTTGATGTTGTGGAGAAGCAATGCAGAAAGCTATGCTTAGAGGATGGAGAAAAAGAAGTATCGAAAAAGATTTCTTTTGCCACTCACACTTTGGAGGTAATTCCAAAAAACATTATTCTATAGTTCATAAACATTCTTGCATTCCCTCATGGTATAGGAGTAGATATCACAAGCAGACATATTTTATCTGTTATTATTGTCTGAGGAAATGACAGCAAACATACAGATGCAGAGAAGTATGTTATTGATGTTATATGTAGTTCCAAAAGTAAGTCTCTGTTGAATACATACATTATCTGAAGTTTGTGCTTTGATTCATCCTGTGCCAAGAACACTGACACGTAAAGAACCCAATGCTATAGTTACACTACCCACTGAGATGAAAGAGTTTTGTTGGGATAGCAGAAGAAAGTCTCCTGTTTCTCCATATTGCCATAACTAGACTGCTTCACAAGATGGAGATAAGGTATATTCACATGCCATGGCTAGCTTAAAAAGCACACTCGTTCTTACATACTTCCCAAATATCATTTTTTTTAAAGTCTAATTCTTTATTTCATTTATATTTAATGTGGTAACAGATCAGAAAAATCAAGGAGAAATAGTGAACCAATTACAGTTATTGGAAATACCTAAAAATTTCAAAAAATAGTTCATACTAGTATAGGGGGCCAGGAGTGTTGCTGCCTTAACTCTGTGGATCCTGAATATAAAATTCACAGATGTGAGAGTTAGGTCAGGGTTTGAAAAGAAGGTCTTTTGAGGGTGAAATAGAAAACAAATTTATTTCAACTGTGTCAAATTGCTTAAGAGTCTATTTCCACTATTGGTTGCCACCCAATAGGTACAGTTAGAGACGTTACAAAAATCTGTTGTAACCACTATAAACAAGCCTGATGCCAGGTTAAATACTAACCCCTCTTTTTACTGAAGATTTCCTTGAATAATTTCCACTGGATAACTTCAGCAAAAAGGGGAGGCCTTGTCCCTCTACAGGTCACAAGCTCTAAGGAAAAGAGATCAGCCTGGGTTTGATGATGAATCCATGCCAGCGGCTCCAGGCTTCCACATTCATTTCACACATCCTATGGCTCTTGCTCAAGACACTAAGCAACAGTGCTCTGGCAGCAGTTTGCTGCAAGATACAAAATAATAAAATGTTATTTTAATTATTAGTCACTGTTTTTTCTGCTCAAAGGAGACCATTCCACATTAAAGCATTGTAACAGACAACATTCCTATTGCAGCACTCATTCAAATGATCCGCCGTGCACACGAGATAGATGGGCTTAACAGTGCTTACAGACCAAGCAGGTACTGGGAACTGGCTCTGCTCACAGAGTTAATTATTCCCATAAACACAGTCAATACTGGATCCCTGAGGATACTGCAATGTTTCCCACTCAGAAATTACCTGAACTGCATATGTCTGAAATGATTTGCAAGGTCATCCTAGTCTGAGGTTTTAGCCACATACACAGTATTTTTTCTTTAGTTATTATGAGAGGCAAGTTTGCATGAAGATTTTAATGTAAATAACAATATTAAACCAATATTTAATTATTAAACTTACATACATTTAAATGTTATTGGAAGGCAGCAGATGATGCCCATTTTCAGATACTACTTTTGCAAAGTAAAAAAAAACCCAAACCCTCCAAATACCAGGTAACCATGGGATGCTCTCTTTCACACCTCCCACAATTTCCGAACGTTACTGTCCATTGTAGGAAAGTGCAGAGTCATTTTCATGAAGAGGGAGCTATGTCTCTGTAGATCCCTGAGATCATCTTTATTTCTTCCTTAGGAAAAGTTGAGAAAAAGATAAGCAAGCACCTCACAGGCATTCTGTTTCACACTACTAAGATCACAAAGCCACATTCTTACGCCAGGTAACCACAGGGACGAAGGAGAAAAACTAGATTAGTTATTTGTTTAGTACAACAGACTTCTGTTTGGTATTGCCAGATGGCACCAGATCCATATTGGAAAAAGTTTATTTTGGTCAGCATGTTAAAGGAGAACAGTGATTTAAAGGTGGCCCAGAGCAGGCTAAACATGGATATCACCAGACCTATAATGCCCCCAGAACCTTTACTCGCATATTAGAAGCACTAACATTATCAGAGGAAGTGTTTGCTTACCAGTAATTGCTTTCTGTGTGAAACCCAGACTATGGAATACACATGTAACAGATGAATAGATTATCTCAGATTTGTAACATTTGTGCTTCACTGCTCATGCTAAAGTATCTGTTTCAGAGAAGTCCATATAGTGATTCAGTAACACCTTAAGAGATCCTTCAGTCTGCTGTAGGATTTTCACTGTATGATCTAGCAGAAGAAATAAGACGGTGTCCCACTCATCTGGAAAGCTGCAGGAAGATGCTAACCTTTCAAAAAATACAGAGATGACATACCTAAAAAGCTCAGCTTTAAGGATTTACAATAATTCAGTGATCTGAGATGCCATAGCCATGCATTAAACCAGAGCTTTGCACAAGCAAAGGTTGGCCAGATCTACCTTGCTGACCTTCTAGCAGGCAATCTTACGTCCCAGATAGGCAGGCTTTCTGGAGATGTGTGCCTGAACACTATCAGAAGATGTTCCTGAGATGGCAATCAGAAATGTAGGAAGCCCCACTTAAATATCTACTGAAAAGAATGCTGTCCTTTTTGTATCTGATAAATACACCATTTAAATACATAAAGTCTTCTACCTGACATGGATAATCATGAGAAGATGCTCTAATTTTCTATTCTTTTCCCCATGTGTGCTATGAGAACTGATGTCTTGTTGTTAGACTCACCCTTTACAAACCAGTGCTTTTAGCACAGGCACTGAACCATGTGCTCTCATTTCAGATGCTAGCTCCATTTGTTAAGTAAAACTATCTCCATTCTTCTTAAACAGCTCCAGATAAACTGCAAAGCAAAGCCTAGTAGAAACAGAATGCCTATTTTAAGAGACAATGTGTTTTCCCAGTATCTTTCCACTACATACTGGCTAACAATTATGGTTAAGGCAATGGCTATACCATTCCATGACTATCTGTCTAAGTGTTCCTAAGTGTATGAATTCAAGCAAAGAAGAAATTTTTAATGTCAGAAGAACTCAGATGACTCCATCTACCAAGTAAATTTGTCATTTCTGAAGCTTAGCAGACTCACTGCCTCATCAAACACTGACACTCTGCAGAAGCTCTGTCTGGGGATGAAGGAAAAGGCTCTGCTGGCACACGAAGGACTTGTGGTAAGGCACCATTATTCCCTCCCTCCCTTCCCCTCGCCCCAGTTCTCATATTTGGATTACTAACTTCACTGCAGCTTCTGCATAGCTCTGCTTCTGGATCATGTTTCAGGATGCAATTAGCCTTACAGAAAAATGAAGGGAAAATGTTTAAGTCATTTTATTTTCCATGCATAAGCTACAACTTACAGTCAAATCATTGCTGTAAAAGGACAAAAGAAAGATTTTTACATGCTAGAACTTCAACAAAAATGTTTGATGCTTATAGATTATAAGGGTAGGGGTGGATTAAGAAATTATTAATTGAAGAAAAAAGTTCTAATTTTAATAAATGTTTTTTGTTAAGGTTATGCTTGCCAAAATGTATTCTCTCTGTAAAATAATAAATGTACATTAAAATCATGCCACCTGGAAATGAAATTTCTAAATACATAAACCAGAACTGAATAAAATACACATTTTTTGGTGTCTTTTGAAAACACTCCCTTTTCCTGTTCCTTATGCAACTGTAAGTACTGAACGAGAATTTCCAGCTGTGCCTTGTCAGCCTACGGACCGAACGTATTGTGCTGCTTTTCATTTTCCTTAAGTGAGTCTTTTAGTTCTCTGAGAAACAGTATTAGCCGATTCTCTGCACACAGAACAGAGCAGCGCTTTGTCCCCAGGGAAGGAGCTATTTCAGACTTAACTAAGGAATCATCTAACATGTTTCAACAATCCCTACCGTTTCTCTCTTTGTTTTAAAGATATCACTGTGATTCTGTTTCATTTGCAACTGGAGGCTAAATGACACCAAGCAGAATCTGCTGTTAGGTTAGATTACAAGGTAAAATGTTTTACGTTTTAAATTATTGCTTAAAGCATGGTGTTGAATGGCTTAAACTACATGTTAACTTTGCAAATATGTATGAAATAATATTAGCTATATTTAGCAATACTGAACATAAACGCTTTTCTAGATAAAGTATGCAATACCCATTGATCTGCTTTTTGTTTGGTATGACTGTTTGCCATGCACTTCAAGCTTGAACTAAGTGAAAGTGCAATGTATTTTGCTGGTATGCTTAAATGTAACTCATTTCTATGCAAGAAATGTAAAGAAGAGTATGTGAAAAGTCTTGGTAACTCACTTTAACCCCTGTGTACCATGAGAAATAACCTTGACATCTTAGAAGCATGTTTGAATTTAGATTGGATAAAGATAGATTACTTCATAAATTCTGATATCTGCTGTTTCTAAAGGGTCACTACTTAAAAAATTAAGTATTTCCATTAACATAATAGCAAAGTGACAGAAATTGAACTTACTGAAGATAAACATTTTGAAAGCTACAAGCTGCTGAACACATGACATGATAAAAGTAAATGTAATAAAGATGTTTGCATATACTATGCATGATCTAAACATTTATGGGTAAAATTAAAAGAGGTATAACAATGCATCCATGTTGAGAGTCTCTGGCAACACAAATATATAATAATTTCATTATATTAGCTATCTGTAATTTTATTTTGATATGTAATCTTTTACTACAAAAGTCTTAGAAGTTGAACAGGATGAATCTTCCCCAAATTAAAACCTAGCTGGCACTATACTAAATATGACTTCCTGATAGATAATCAGAGGATTCCAGTCACAGGTAGTAAAGGCCTAATGCATTTAAGGCCTTTTTCTTGTATACAGGTTTAGGACTCTTAATACTGTTCACAGAAAAGCATTACATTTCAATCACCATGATTAGTTCAGCTGACACATGGTAAGTAATATAGTCCATCCTTTGCTTTTCATGTCTGTAGCTTCATTTTGATTCTGGATGATAAGAATGTAAGCTATTGTATAGGAAATGTAAGAGTTAATACATAACGTATTTGGTTGCTGAATATGGTTCAACTTTCCAGTTTTAGTCCAGTTGCCTAGTTTAAATATATGTACACAAATCCTGTAACAAAGTTTTAACATAAGTCTAGCATACCTGCTTTCTGAACAGTTTCGCTACTGTAACTTCAACCTGAGCTATATTAATAATTCCTTCCTTCCTCCTCTCTGAAGCATGCATTGATTTTCTAGTAGTCTGTACAATCCCAATCATTGATCTCTGCACAATACAAGTACTTAACCTTGTTAGCGATCCCTCTGCATTCTCTCTTGACATATTCGTCCATCTTTTTCCACCAATCTGACTTCTTCAGGTTGCTTTCAATTTTTTAAAATTTCCATTCCCAACTGCTCCAACCAATGCACAACAAAAATTACTTGATAAACACCACAGAGATATTTAGCAAGTCTAAGTTCAGTTATAATGGATTCAGTAACAGCTTCAGTTATTTAAGTAGTGTAACAGCTTATACAATCTTAAACTATTGCCATAGCATGTAGCTAGTCCCTCTAGCCATGTTTATCAGTGATTAAAAGCTTATAAAAATTAGAGGTAATCACTGTCATTCATATATGAACATTTCAAATTGCATTCACCCTCATGCAATTTGCTTCTTAATCCAACAGAACTGCATCTTTATAGTTCAGTTTTGTAAAAAATAATGTTTATATTCTTTAAAATGGACACATTTAATCATATTTAAAGATCAACCAAAGCACAACTGATTAAAGGAATTCTACGAAATAATGCACTGTTGACACTACCCAACAACATTGAAGGCTTATAGAGTTAGTCACAAATCCACTTGTGCTTTATGAACAAATATTACAGATGTATGCATAACATCTGCTCGGTTGGTTGGCTTGACAAATATGGCAGTCTTCAGGTTTTCGATTCATATCAAATGGACCCCACGCTTTCTACATTATTGTGCTGTGACCTGCTGATATAAAATAAAAGTACACATTTAACCCGTACTGTGTCATTTCTGTTTGCACAGGACAACACTGTATTAGAAACAAATACCACCAACACATCTGCTTTCATTGACGTTTTGCTCCATATTCCTTCTGTTCCCCTTATTTTATCATTATGTTATCATTAGGTGACAGTGGATTCACTTATTTCAGAACATCCCAGTTCAAGGAACTCTAATGTTGTAGGCTGTGACAACTTTTACATGTTTGCCCATTACTCTAAGCACCATAATACATAAGATGTAGATCTATATCATTCTTGCAGTATTTTAACATAAAATGATTATCTTCTTGTTAGCTTGGAATAGGATAAGCAGATTAAATTTCCAGCAATATTACTTACTTGCTTCCCTCAGCTTTTTTAATTCCTGCATTATATCACTATACACATGGGATAAGAGCTCCTCCTGGGGTTTTGTTCCATCCAAATAAACTAAAAAAAATGAAAAAGTTTTTGTGAGTTCTATGCCAGTTATCTGTAATAGCAATTGGCAAAGTTTTCAGCATTCAAATAGGTACCATGAGAAGATATTAAAAAAAGAAAAATCAAGAACAGTACCTCCCTTTTCTTTCCTAAATTCATTTTACATGTTAAGAAAGTAACAAATATACTAGTTAAGAATTACTATACTTTTTCTGTGGTATTAAAAGTCTCCATAAGGATAGTAGTAATAACATTAGCACAATAGTGCAATGGCATAATTCAGCAGAAAGGTTCCTCAGACATCAGGCTCAGGGGTTTTAGCAAGTCAAAGGGCACTGCATTTCCCATTCTCACGGCATAGTAAGAAGCAGTGTGCTGATGAAGCAGCCACCTGATTTCTGTCCTCTGGCCCCGACTCCAGAAGCAGGCAGCCCAAAAGCTGTAGAAATGCGAACACCACACAAGCTCATGACCGCATCCTATTAGCTGGCCGTCCCAGCTTTGGCACTTCCCATGCAAGACGAGTGACTGTGGTGTGTATGGTGAGCCCCTGGGAAGTATCTTCAGCTTACAGGACTTCAACCAGGATTTCAGTTCTGTTCTGAATAATTCTGGCAGTGCATCAGCTATTGTCTCAGAAGCTTCTTATTTAGCCATACACATATATGCACATGTACACACACACAAACTAGCTTGTTAAATGGACTTAATCAGTGATCAGAACACTTCTGCTTTTTAACTTCATAATTTTAATTATTAAAAAACCCTATAGATTTGAAAAACAAACCAACAAAAGGTCCAATCCTACTGTTCAATTGCCATAAAAACATTTGAAGAAAATTTTGTGCTATTCAGAAAACCCAATAAGAACTGCACAAGCACCACACTTAAGCGTTTTATAAGTTTAAAATTAAAAATACCATACCAATGTTACTTGCATTCTCTCCCAATTCATTTTTATATTTCAGATACATAGGCCACACGTGTCCATCGAAGTACCCCGGTTTATCTGCTGGCTCATAAACTCTGGTGCTACACAAAAATATATTTACTTTCCCATAAAGCTTTTATATTTTGCCCTAGTGTCAGCTAGTTTAATAAGAGCATCTATCCAAAATAAAATAATTTAAAAAAGACTGGCAGGCTGCATAACTGTTGGAGCAAAGGAAGCTCCTTTAATATAATCTGTGATATGAATTCTTGCCAACATACCTATTTCTGCCAATCAAATTACATTTTAGATAAGGAAAATGTATGGATCTTTTAATTGAAAAGGTATTAAATACAAATTAAGCTGTATTGAAAGTATTACCAAAACAAGAACTTTCTCTTTTCTTATTGGGTATACAGATTTCTCAAGTTTTTAATGACTAGCATTTTGCCTAGTCACTTCCAGCCTGGACACTAAAGTTCTTTAAAGGTGAGTCTAGCGAGGAATGAAGGAAGTAGAATGCTTTATGCAAATGTATTGCTCAAAGCACATAGTATTGCTTTAAATGTGTAGAAATCAGACACTGGCTCAACACTCTAAATCAGATATAGGGTACACCTAATGCACAGTCTAAACAAAGTGTACACTAAAAAGCCACATATGAACATTGTTACTTTAGTAATAATAATGTGGCTATATTCAACCAAGGATAAGACTGCTTAGCATTGTTTTAACTGTTTCTAATTTTGGTTTAACTCCAATATGCAGTCAGTCATCTAAATTTTTCTGGACAACAAAGTATCTTTTCAGTATTCCCAAAACATTTAAGTCTTAATATCCCTGTACACT
>JAVSBS010024453.1:80215-97314 GCA_033124195.1 Coracias cyanogaster | reverse complement strand
AATAACCACAACTAAATAGTATTTTAAGAGTTCTGATGAGCAGCGGAATATGCAACCTTATCTATATGTGTACCTGCCTGCATATATGCATCTGTATTGTGAGCATGTATGTAGACTGGTGCTCACATTTGTAAACGAAATCCTGGAAGACTAGTGTGGTTTTAATGAACCTTCCACAGCCTTATTTTAAGGCTCCTTCCTTTGCTGTGGTCCAGGTGCTGTAGCAGTGGGAGCCAGCAGGGCTCAAATGACAGGGGCATGACTGGGGGTGTCACTGCAGGGCAGTAAAGCAAAAAGCTGCTGTTCAGGAGTTCGGTTTTGCAGTGCAATTGTGCTAGCTGGGCTGTACGTGCCACGTTATCTTGCTTATATCTTGGATTCTTGAAGATTTTTCTTTTCTCTCATTCTCTTGTCCAAGCTTCACATTTAACCTTTGAGGCAGTTTTGAATGTATCCCTTCATAAATCATAGTCCAGTAGCACTAACCTCAGGCAGCTCTTTAGTGTTTTTGACTCCCTTCTCACACTGCTCCTCCTCAGGCTTCTGCTGGTCATTCTCATTTTTCTCCTGATGATTTTGTCACTTCTCTTCAATGTAAAACTCAGGGGATCTATGAGACTGTACACTGTGACTGTGTTTGTGATGTTTGGGCCTCTGCCTGATGCTACACTTCGCTTCATTTACCTTTCTCATTTCATTCCTTTCCCCATGTTCCAATGGTGCTGCCTTCCCCCCCGCCACCATTACAACTATAGGGCTGACATACTGTCCATCAGATCCTGTCCCCTCCAGCCTCCACCAAAATATGTTACCTTTCATGTTGGTGACTCCCTCAAATACACTAAATCTTGTGTGTCCTCTAGAATTTTTTCTGTTTGGTTTTAAATGTCCCCTAGCTGTTCCGATGCTGAAAAAACACCTCTGGACCTACCGATCCTTCACAAGCTTTTTAAAACCGTTCTCTGGTATTTCTTCTGTCAGCATTTTTACAGCATTTCAAGACTAGTTGGTGTCACAAAGAGAAGAATATTTCACAGTGAGGGTAAAATACTACAGTCAGTTCCATATAGTCTTAGTTCTGAAAAGTCACTTAAGTGAAGTGTGATGTTGGATGAAGGAATTAAATGACAGGTTTTTGAGATTTGTCCAGACACAAAAACATACCTCAGCTGTAGCTCAACTTTTTTTCAGGTGACAGAAAAAAAAAAAAAGCTTTAGGTATGGCAAAAAAAAAATAAAATAGGTGCAGTCCTGTCAGCTCCTCAAGTACAGAAATGGTCCCATCAAAAACCTGGTAGAAGGGACCCCATTCTAGAGCACCAGTATCTTTGCTGCTGAGGTGGCAAAGGATGAGTGCCCTGATCGCTGGCACCTAGTAGTGTTGGCAAAACATCTCTTTGCTAATAGAAATACTGGAATGTGGTCTCCTGCCTGTAATGAGTTCCCATGAATGCTGGATAAACCCCAGAGCAGTTTCAGCCTTGTCTCTCTTCCGAAGCCAGGTTCATCTGCCAGCCAGACCCACAGCCAGTCACACTGAATATCTGCAGTGCTAAAAGTAGAAGTCAGAACTGTTCCTGAAAAGAGCTCAATATAATAATTCAGGAAAGCTGCTTGATTAAAGGAGTCTAAGCATAAGGACAGCATGAATTGAGTCCTTCTTTATTTTCATAACTGCAACAACAGACACAATTCTGCCTTCAGATCTCCACAGGTGTTAGCAGGGAAAGCAGGTGGTGAACTACAAAATTTGGCTGAGGAAAGCAGACAGGTAGTCTACTGAAGAGAACAAAATAAGATCTTAAATAAAGAGAAGATAAGCTGTTCTTCGGCTTCAGAATAGAGCAAGCCCAGGAGCATTTGTTAGGACCAGCATTCAGTGTGCTGGTTCTGATATGGGTGCAATACTCTGTCATCACCGGGGGAAGGCTGACTGGTGTCTGCTCCCTGTCCTGACTGCACTAAATCCTAGCTGCCCAGAAACCTTAGTGAGACCTGGGAAAATTCAAGGAAGAAATGCCGCATCTGAAGCCCGTCTCTTCCACCTCCCCATCCAAATTAAAAGCTCCATAGTTGTTTTAAAAGAGGGTTAGAGGGAGATAAAGAACTGAAGCTTTATAGTAAGGGTCAGTGAGTTACAGATTGTATCATTTCAACAACTGTGCAGGCATTTCAACAAATGTGCATTGTTTTTCTGAGTATCTTCCTCCTGCACAGGATCATTCCTCCTTCTGGTTGTAAATAGAGTTGGGTGTAGGGCTTTGCCGAGGTAAAACTGAGGGCAGGGAGAAGACCTGATGTATATGATGAGAATTAATATTTCTAAGTACCTGGTGTCCTATACTGAGCTCAGAAGCTGGGCCGTGGAGTGACACCACACAGGTTACTTCAATTCTTTGTGTAAGTAGTAAGCGGGAATATTTGGGGTGGCCAGTTAAGGACTATCTCAAGTTCAGAGCAGAATACGGATACCAGCTGATCTTTAGGAAGAAGGATTTAGATGCATGTAAGAAGAGGAGAAGAAAGGGAAGCTTTAGTGGGAGACAATGGTGTTTTTGTACGTACAGAATAAAGGGAATGAGTTCAAATTTAATGGGGAAGGGTCTTCATGAGGCAATGTGGTTATAGTGAGGAAGATAACATTTTAGATACCATCATGGAATAAACTGAAGAAGAAGGAGGTAAGAAAGTAGACAATAAGAAAACTGGAACAGCAGTACTATTTCCTGGTCCTCCTTTTGGCTTTGTGTTTTTCATGGAATGAGCTGTGAACAAGTCAAAAGCAATAGTGCTCTGCGCCATCCCTGCCAGACAGTGTATATCCCTGCTAGAAAGGATGCTGGAGAAATAGCCTCCTTTTTGACAGTGACTCAGACCTGAAAGTGAGAATAATAGCTCTGACTTAATCACGGGCTGTTGTGGAGGGAGATTAATACCAGGAGACATGGCCAATTCTCTTTCTTTGTGTCAATCTATTTTCAAAATACAGCACATGCCAGTTATTTCTCTTGGAGAGGAAAGAGGGAGAGCTGATATAAAGCAGAGATAAAATCTGGAGCATAATTAAACAGGCATTTTTCATATCTTTATCATTGTCTTCCTTCTCTTCCCTCTTATGCCTCTGTGTCTTGTTCTTTCCAAAGGTATTGCAAATGGGATGGATGCTGAAGGAATAGCAGCTAGTTTTGATGCCAAATAAGTACTCCATGCTTTATCTGATACATGGCAAGGCATATTCAGGCATTTTTGTTGTGCATCTGATTACATAAGGAATTCTATTAGTAGTCTATCATAAAAAGGCATTATGTTACCGGAACTGTGGCATCTTCACATCAATTTTCAATTCAGTTTCTGCATTTTCCTCACACTTCCAACATTGAATATTTAAAATAATTGTGATGAACCAAACTGAGATTGCAAGTAATATTGCTTTCAGTTGATGTTTTATTACACTAATTTTCTTTAAGACCTAGCATTGTAGATTGGCTCAGGATGAAGATAGGTACCTTTTTATTGTTGAACGGATATTTCAAGCCTCCCTTCAGTTCAGAGTGAACTAGCATTTCTATAATCTCTTGGGTTTCTGGTGAATGGGGTAGGATGGTCCCAGCTGCACTCTTACTGAATTTTCTACTGTAAGTGATGGTGGTTTACTCCACTTTTTTCTACCTGAAGACACTCAGAGTACAGTCTGAAAAAGTTCCAAGACAGTTTATGATACTGATATAACCCTTAACAGTTCTCTCACTACTCTGGGGTCGGGATAGTCCTAAGTGCAAGTAATATTTTTGTCTGGTCGGGATAGTCCTAAGTGCAAGTAATATTTTTGTCTAAGTGACACTAGTTTGTTCTTAAAACTCTTCAAGGCAGCTAGAAAACCTCAGGCTACAGAGGCTCATCCACAGCCTGTGCCCCTGAATAGACCTCCATGGTAAAATTCTTTTTCTGTTGCCTGAGGTGCTGGCAAATCTGCCCTGAGAGCCTTGCCCTGATGCAGAGAAGAGCCTGACCTCCCTTAGGCTCATGGAGTGGTAACACTGCTCCATACTCCGTGAGCTTCTGTAAAAGAGTGGGTCTCGACTGGATTGATGTATAGAACTAAGTTTAGGAATGTAAAGGACTATACAAATAACTTCCAAATCTATTACTACATGAGGCAATGACATGTACAGATCCCATTTGATGCAGAAACTATTTGTCTTACTATTACCTGTAGCTATTACCTGACTCTTCCTCCTGGTTCTTTACCCATTTCATTAAGTGACAGATGAATTCAGCCCTGCTCCATCACCACACCTTCTAAAAAAAGTCATACTCCTCTACCACTGCGGCAGCAAGAGCAATGTCATTGCTGGCAATGACTTGAGTGAATGATTGGAGCGTGGAATATGTACAATGGAGCCACGAGTCTGCTTTGATGGAGAGCTTTCTTCTGGAGAGCAGCAGATTAATTTGTTTAAATGCTTATGCTGTGAGTTCTTGTGCTTCCTTTTGCCTTTTTGCTTTTGTTTGCCTTTCACCTTCACTGATACACAATGAGTCGCAGGGGTCTGTTTCCAAACTGTCACAGTCATGGTAACTGTTGTTGTTACAGTTACACAGAAGGGCAGGAAATGGTTATCTGTTTTGGTTTAGGTGGCTTTAGCTGTTATAGGGCTTCCTGTGTGAGGCAGTGGGGACTGGGGTCTGTAAAGCCGAGCTTGTCCATTGCTGAGGCTCCTCAAGGATTTTGGCAGCCATGCTGGAGCTGATTCCATTTGGCTTGTTAGGCACAAGGAAACCTCAGTATAATGGTTGCAGGTGTAGTCTAGATATTGTGGATGTGAATGTTATCTGACTCTTCTGCTAAACTGACTTGTATTTTGTGGGGTACTTTTCCTTGTTACTGTGGTTCCCAGCCCTTTCCAGTAATTTCAGAGATAACGATGAAACTGAAGAATGCACCAGAAAGGAGCAGATACTGAATTCTATTACCTACTGCTGTCCAAGGAAAGGGACCACAGATCCAGAGATGCAAGCTCAGCTGGAATGAGCTTCAGAAGTGGGAGATACTTGGAAGAGAGAAGCAGCAGAAGAAAGCATGGGAACCGAATGGGTGTGATGGATTAGCAGGGACCTTGGGCATCATCTGTCTTACTCCATCCACATTAACATGTGAGCCGCAGCGAGATGGTAGAGTCCAAATGTACCCTCATCTGTTAAGATGCATTGCATTTTCATACATTGCACAAATACAGCAGGAAACTGCACAGAGCTGTAACTGTTATGGTTGCAAAGGGAATGTTTATGTGTCAAAACTCGCTATTGAGCCCTTTCCCATGTCTCTGCTAGCATCTGTTTCTTGTTGCTGGGATGTTGAAGGTAATCCATCAACAAGATCTAGATAATAAGTTGAAGCTGAAACACTTGCTCTATGTGCATTTCCTTCACTGCTCTTAGGCTTTCTGTGCATCCAACAACCTCCTGAAATCTATCTTCAGACAAATGCAGAAACCTGAAAAAAATAATAACTTGGTTACCCAAATAGCAAGGTTGCAGCTGTGTACACAAAAAAGCATGTACAGTGGTGTCTGATCTTTGTGGAAAATATCATAAAAGCAGGATCCAGTTGACTGCTAACGTGCAGCCTTAGAAACTGCAAGTACCTGCTGCTTCAGGAGCTGTCCGTGTGTGCCCTAAGTTTTTTAAAAGTCAGACTTCCCCTGTGGAAACAATAGGTGTTCAAAGTTAAAGTTCATCTTTCGAAGGCACAAAGGAAAGCCTACAAGTAACAGGCACTGATTAGTTTTTCTTTGTTTTGTGCACACATGAGAAAATGCTGTGATATTTTGTGATGATGAATCATCTTGTGTGTGCACACTCATCTCTCATATGCCTGGAAGAGGCATTCTGTATTTTGGAACGCATTTCCTCATTATCACAGCCACTATGTTAAGTCTTATAAACCTTCTCAGAAACTGATTAAGCTTCATCTAAAAAAGCAGTTCAGTTTTTGTCCCTCAATATTGCTATTACTGGGCAGCCATTCCAGGGCTTTTATCCATCCTCTGACAGCCAAAACCATTTTATTTCCAACCTTAGTTTATCCATTGCCAATTTGTCATCTGAAGAAATGAATGAATTATCAAATATACCAGACTGCATAATAAACAAAAGTGGTGTCACTGAACACCATATCCAGCATTTAGGGAGCAGACCTAAAGTAGATTCAGAAAGAAAAAATCAATGCAAAAGGCCATATAACTAATTACCAAGTACAATAAATGACTGCCATGAAAAATAGGCCATGTCGAGAATAATCTCTGTCAAATGTAGCTAAAGACTGTCCTCCTTAATCCGTTTAAGAATTGAGAGGGTATTAAAACCTGGAACATGTAAATCAGTTGTGAAAGTTTACAATTCACTGAACCTTGCATATCTCCAGGTTGGTATGCGTGGAGGGAATTCCAACATGTCACTTTAGGAAAATTTAAGATAGCCAAGACTGGCTGGCATGGAAGAAAACCTCTATCAGCAAGTCTCAGATTTCTAGCAAACTAGTGTTAAAAAGGGTGCTGTGTTTCACAATAAAGCATTCCAACAATGTGGATGCTGTGACATGATCTCTCCAAAAGGTGCAGAAGGTGAGATAAGCATCTGTCTCAACTCTTTACAGAGCCCTTGGGTTTGACAGTAGCAAAACATATGCTGCCTGGCAGGTGAGCCTATATTTGATCTACATAGCACTTTCCTTTAATACCTATGGTCCTGGCAAGGGCTGTGGGGCATGTAAGATGGCTTTTAGTTAGTAAACCAGGAATATTTAGCAGGTTTAGTATTCCAGAGATGCAGGTCTGAGCACTGCTGAAAGTCTAAAGGTCTGGGCATTGAAATGTTTTGAAATAGTCATAATCTTGGTGTAGAGGTGGTCAAATGCTCTTATCCATGGTAGTCGTGTTTCAAGTTAACCAGGATGTTACTCCTTCCTACAGAGGAAGTGGCTGAGGATTTGGGAGTACAGTGCTTTCTCACTGGACTCGGTAATCACCATAGAAAACCCTTCTGACAGCAGTGTGCACATACAGTTATTTCCCAACAATGCACAGATTTGGTATGATCATGTTCATGAGCAGAGGAGCATGTTAACAGACACCCACATCCACACCAAAAAAAGATACTATATCTTCACAAATGGGGAAGCTTTTAAATAAATAAATGAAGGGGAGTACAACATCATCTGTTTGATATGAAGGGTCAGATTCACAGACTACTTATCTTCCCTGCTGCTGTGCTGCCTTCTCAGTTGTAACAAAAAACCCCTAAGTACTCTTCCAGTACCATCAAGATGTTCATTATAACTTATTTTTGTAACTATTTGTTCATATGTTTATGTCTTACTGGTGATACCATGCAAATAGCTTTCTATGATTTACTACTGATCTCTTAGTATCCACTCTTCCTTCAGGATAAAGCTTTTCTTTGCATTGTGTTAGTATAGACTCCTTCAAGTTAGCTACATCAGCTTTCTGAGCTCTAGGTCATCAGGAATTTTAGCAAAAGTAAGTATATCCAATGCATGTTAGGTCATTTGGAAACAAGGTTAATGATTAACTTGTCTGGTTTGGAAGCAATCAAAAAATCTGAGTATTTGTTATTTGGTCTAACTCAGCTGTTTGTGTTTGACTGGCTGAAAATGGTCATATCCCTACCTCTGAGAAAGCCCCTGTGGCCTTTGGTAGGATTCAGCATGAACATAAAGTTCCACTTGCATGGATGTAACCTGAGGATCAGGGACATAAATAGCAGAAGTCCATACAGGAGGAAAAAAGAAAAAAAAAATGAACTTGGTATATCACAGACATTAAGGTATTAATAAATCTGTTAGCTTGTCATAGTACAAGACTGGCTTATTGTATAAGGGAAAAAACAACTCTTTCTATTATGTTGTTGATAGTGTGTTCTAGTAAAAGTAAAATGCTATCACAAATAGTAGAACATGTGTTACCTACCTCAGCATAGAAGCTGTCCTCATTAAATGGGCACTCTTAAAACATCGGTATTAGGAAATGATGCAGATATTTTTTCATAAAAGTATTGCTTCATTTGGATATATGCATAGCCCAAGTAGGTTGCAATTAATAGCCAAGAAGGTAAAACCAAATTGGACTTTAAATAGAGTCCTGAGTTATGAGTAACTATAATAAGGTTCATATTAAATTACCTTAGAGATCAAAAATAATAAGCCCAAAATAATAATTGCCAGCTGCAAGACAACAATTTGTTATTTCAGATGACCCAACTTTGAAGGGATATGAAAGGAACAGAGAAAAATGAGTTCATGTGCAGTTATAGCAGATATCACTTATCACACAGTAATAAGATAGTGGACAGCCCAGATTGCAACTGTGAAATATAGATAAAGCAAACTTGCAAATAGAAGGAAATGTGATCATCTGTAACACAGACAAAAAAAACCAAGAAAAGAGGATAGAAAAAGAAGATAGAAATCTAATTCTGTGAAATGTGGAGCACAGATGACAGAGTAAACTAGAAACACTCCTAAATTAATAAAAGAGAGCTAGAGTCCAGTAGTAAATTGGAATACACTTGGTTGAAAAGCACATACTAATGTCCTTTTTCCCTCTGTTGCTGCTTTCTCTGCCTGGACTGAGCACACCTCAGAGATTTAGTTTCTCACTGCTATGATTGCTCATTTTTTTCAGGAGAGATAATGAGATCGAGACAAGAATAGCCTTCTTTCTCTCTCTTATTCCATTTCATTTCTCTCCTCCAATTTGCACCACAACAATACTAAAGAAAACATCAGTCAGGCGAGTTAGGAGTAGTTCATGATCAAGAGGGAAGGTGCGCTCTGCTAATGGGTCCTAGATGGAGTTTCAGCTGGGGTTGGGCCACACTTCCCTTCCTGTCCTCTCTGCTGGCCTGAGATTTCTCCATCTTCACGTGATTCTGTGTGATCATATCTGGGACCCACAGGGAACCTGAGGTGGGCCAACAGAGGAAGAACGAGACAGCCGGGAGACTTGTTGGCTGTGTGTTGATTCATCCACCAGTGCACCACCCTGGGGAACAGTGCTCTGAGGAAGGTTTTCTTAGGAGTAGCCCTAAATCTCTGTGTGCTTATTTTCATAACAAACTGCTAGGAATCATGCTAGCCAGGGGCTTACAGTCAGTGCTCAAAATGGAGGTGCTTCTCCTTTGCTGTTTCACAGATATCACCTGGAATGCACAGAACAGGAGGAAATGGTAAGGAAGGTGTGTGCCCTGCAGTGCACTTGTGCAACCAGAAGCCAAAATTAGCAGGAGGACCATCTAATTGTATTTGTTCTGCTTGCAAATAGATACCCCCCCACTAATTTCAGCTTCTGCTTACAAATGTACTCTGCAGTATTCACTCCCCGCTTCCTCCTGTTCTCTTCGTGATTTTTTTTTTCTTCTCTCAGATGTGATTTCCTTACATTTTCAGCTCTATTTTCTCAGTCTTTTCATCAATATTTAATATGTGAGTGGAAGAGTGGGCAGTTACCTTCCTTTTCTTCTCCCTTTTTTTCCATCTAAAAGTGCTGGTACTCAGCTCTGGCTGCAGAAGCCCTTGGCTCCTGGGAGCACTCACTCGGTTTGAGTACTGCCTGCATTAAGGAGCCAAAGCCTAACCTGAGGCTGCCAGAGGGGGTTTAAAAAAGGCAATAATGACTAATTGACCTCTTTAATGAGCTTAGGAGTTATAAAGTAGATAATTGCAGTGCATATGACATATTTTATCTAGGTTTTCAGAAAATCTCTGATAAGGATCTACATGACAGGCTGTTTCTAAAGATGAACCTAACAGGGGCTAAGAAGGACATGACATAGAAACACATGAAAGAAAATGAATTTTCTGTGCTGAGGAATCTTTGTCCCCCAAAAGAGAAGAGTTAAGTGTGATTAATACTTGTGTTCATAGTTTGATTTTAAATAAATCACCTAGCTAGAAAGACCTACCGCTTCTCACTGTATGTGCTGATGATACTAAATTATGATGCATACTGAGCACAAAATGAGTGGCAAGAAATATTTATCGTGCCCTTGGATCAGCTCAGTAATTGAGCTGACACATGGCAAATTAAATTTATTACCAGGAAATGTGAAATAATGCACATTGTTCGTGATACAGAGATGACAAACATAAAGTCCTTCTAGAACATTTTGAAAAAACAGCCTTTACTAGAAGATAGTTGTCTTAGACAATGTATCCAGGGAGAGAAATACCTGAAAAGCTGAAGGCAGATGGAACTGGTTTTCTCTCTATTACAGTGTATTGATCCTGTCTATTTGTTACTTGTTTTTCCAGTTCAACGCAAAGTTCTTAAGTTGCTCAGGTTTTTTGAAATTTCCTCTCCATACCTTGTGGGCTTACAAGGATGAGAAACAAAGGACTAGGCTGGATGCATGAAGAAAAGTCCCTCTGTCTTGGAGCTGGAAAAACAAGGGAAGTGCAATAACTGAACTTTTAAAACGTGCTGGAACAACCACTCTGAAAACACCATCTATTTTGCCCTTATATCAGTGGCAGTAAGGTAAAGAGAAATTAAAATGGCTATTTTCGTAGGATGTTGTACTAGGACTTAAGTGAAATGGGTGATATGGGCTTGGTCAAATATCTGGCTTTTCAAAATGTGCATGCTCTGTGTTTTTAAAACTGCTTATGGCTAAGATTTGAGGCACACACCTGGATCTTGGGAGACCTGATGAACTAATTACTTAATCCAGACCTAACAGCCCAGGGCAGCATCTGTGTGATTTGTTTTGGTCTTTCAGAGTCAACACCAGTACTTCCCAGTATCCTCCTGCGTGGCTGCTGTGATTCCCAGCACCTATTTTCGTCTCCTTATAGTTGTGCATCTCTGAATTCACTGGATTAAGTCAAGATGGATTCTACTTTTCTATTTTTACTTCTCAGTTTCCAGGTCAATTTTCCAGGAATGATGGGCTGTTTCCTGCTAACAATTGGCGATAGAGGCTGGTCCTCAGGAGGGTGTTGTGGGAGGACTGGTGAAGCAAGGAGTAGCAGGTGGAAGGGCTTACAGGCACTGCCACCAGAGAAAAATACATACATTTGTAGGAGAGATAGCCAGACAGGTGATTGAGACTCTCAACAGTGACAGAGTAGAAACAAAAACGTAACATATCTCTGACTTTTTTTTTCTTCTTTTTTTTTTTTTTTCTCTTCAAAGAAGGGGTAATTTGTGACATTTGGGTAGAAGTCTGTGGTGCTTAAATTCATTGCAGCAGAGTGAGAGACATAGTCAGAGGGGCAAGTCACAAGACAGCACTCCTTCTGCTGAATGGTCCTGATGACCAAGGATACTTGTACTTATTGACACCTTGATTACAGTTGTAACAGACTTAATTATGTGACTTATTAAAATGAAGATCTTATCAGAATTAGTCATTTCAGTTGCTGCTGGTGGATACAGACTTAATTCAGTGGTGTATGCTCCTCCTTTTATTTTTTCAGCCATCAGGATGGTTTTGGTCTCAGCTTCCAGTGTTATGCTGATGACAGATCTATGTGATTTGTTTCTTGACTACTCAAAGCCCTTTAATCTCTTTAAATTTACTTTGAATGTCAACATTTTGAAATGTCTCTATGAAAATCTGTCACTATTCTTTTAATTTTTTACTTCATTTCTTTTGCCATCTGAGCTCTGCTTCACAAAGGCAAGGAATTGCCTCTTTTTCAGGATCATATTACACAGTCTGTTTACAAAGCCATCCTTTTATGATGTGGAAACATCTCACAAACCAAATATACACAGAAAGATCAATGAAGAGGCTTACCTTTGTAGTGCATTTTACTTTCTTCTGGATTTCCCCCAGTAGAATTCAGCTGCAAACACAACAGCATTTGATTCAACTCTTACAATATACCCTGTTTATAATGGGTTTCTAGTTCAACAGTATAGGCCAGATCCATTCCTGCTTTTGCAATTGTCAGTGCAACTGGGCTTATGATTTAATTTTAAATTGTACTTCTCTTGGACTTAGCATGTGGTTTTAAAGTGAAAGACTATGTTTTTGAGTATCTGGGCACTGTTGGTATCTCAGTTTTTTCACAGTCTCCTTGAAACTTGAAAAATTTGACTTCCAAAGTCAGGAATTCTCAGTCATAACATTTTAACTAGAGTTTATCGTTGATCAAATGAAAATTTATATCCTTTTTTTTATGAAGAGTACAAGTCTTGTCTACTGTCAAAATTCTTAGAATGAAGGATTTTATGGTTTAAGTGAAAGAAACACATGTGATAAGAAATCAAAATAGATAGCAGGTAGTTTATCACTGGAAACAATATCCTAAAGTGATGAGTTACAGCATTTTTTAAAGTTGGATAATACACGAACAAGATGTTGGGAATGAATAAATTTTGTCTCTCACATCCAGCTCTACGAAGACACTCACAAGTCCATTGGTGAAACTTGTGGTTCTATGATAAAACTAGGAAATTTTTGCAGGATTAAGTCTTTAAACGGCATTTTTACATTAGTTGCTAACTGATACTTGCCTTGATCTGTTGCAGTAATCTGCCCTCAAAAATTTGCTCAAGGTACCACCTACTGCTTAATTTCCATATTCTAAGAACTCTAAAAAAACAGAAGTTGGTCTCTTTAACCCCTGTGCTGGATTGGTCCATTTGACTGATTGTAGGATATGATGTGCAAAGTGCCTTGTTATCTAGTAGATGATCTTTGCTTTTGAGAAGGAAAGTACGTTTATATATATTGCTCTATCCTTCTTCATGCCATTTGATACTATTGATCACAGAAGCTTCTCTCTTGCCTCTAGGAAGCTTGAGGGGTAAACAGAAACACCCTTAAATTACTTAGATCCTTCATCTCAGATTAAAACCAGAAGTTTGATTGGGGCAAATGGTTTTCCATGTCAGCAGCCATCCCTAGAGAGCCTCTACAACGGTTATTCCTCTCCTCCCCTTATAAAACATCTATGTGATTCCACTACATATATCCTGATAATTTCCAAGAAACCATATATAAGCACCAACTTTTTCCCACTGATAGAGAATTTAAAATCCTGTTCTTTACCTAATTACCTCCTTTTTGGTGTTGTTAATGAGAAAATAAGTTTTCAGTACCCATTCCTGCTGCCATCGCACGGAAAAAGTACTTTATCCAAGATAGTCTTAAAGGCCCGCCTCTGTAATCACATCTCCTCCTCTGTTACATTCCTCCATTGTATCTCTTCCATGCCACACCAAGTTGTTACATTTCTCGTGATCTTCAGGCTGTCTGGCCTTTCATTCTTGTCACGCCTAATGTTGCTATCAATCTCACACTACCATAAGTCCATCCACCAGTGATGTGAATTATGACGTTCTGCTTGTCTCCTCTTTCCATATCTGTGGCTCTCATGCCATGGAATGATCCTTCTGAACAGGTAAACAGCAAGGCCACCACCTTTTCCTTATATAAACCATGTTTGGCTTTTTTTCTGCAATGCCTACAGGAAATCTAGTTAAGGACTGGATCTATCTTCCCTAAAACAAACATTACCATCAACTACAGTACAGGTTGGACAGGACTGTAAATTTGCTTACTTATTATCTGCATGAATTTCAAAAGTGTCTAATTGATTAAAAATTAATGGGATTTGGTTTTCTAGGTTGCCCCAGAGCTTTTAAAAATCCTTTTCCATATCTTGCCAATGAAGTTAGAAGTCAAATCTTCCTTCAAAAAGCAACTACTTTCTACTTCTCATGTCCTCATTTATAACTTATGGGCTTCCAATTGTGTCACATCTTACACTAATTTCTAAGGGCTGAAAAAAATCCTGTCCTGTTAGGAATGTTTGGGGGCAAATTTAAGCTACAATAGTAGTAAATGCTTTTGTTTCAACTGGAGAGCCTTTTCTTTACCCTTTCATGTTGAAGATGATATTATTGGCGTATCTAATAACTTTGCCAGGTAATTATAGTGTAGTTCCCTAACCTTGCCCTGCTTTATGTGTGCATGTGAAGCTAAGGCATTGCAACAAAAAGGGAGGTAAGACCATTCAGGGCTATAACAGGACCTGAAGTCATTGACAAAATTCCTGTTGAGAGATGCCGTCTTGCAGGAAGAGGATGTGATTGTACTAAGAAATGTCTGTCTCCGCCCTGTATAGCCACAGAAGGGGCAGCAGCAGTTCTCTCCTAGAAAACACTGACTGGCCTTGATACTGAAAGGCAGTGTTCGTTAGTATGGAAACTTTCAGACAGAAATGCCACCAAGTCACAGGACAGCTTAAGTGCCTTAATCTAATGAGAGGCAATGATGTAGGTACAGGCTTGGGAAAGGTAAAGGAAACTGAGAGGCTGTCTGTGTAGAGAATTCATCACACAAATTGTGAAGTCAACACCACCCCATGAGGCCTTCAAAAGAATACAGTAGCTTCATATCACTAGATCTTATGCTTCCTTTGAGGCTGTTTGATTTCTGATTTATCAAGTGCTCAGTGTATTTTATTTAATGGGGGTTGATATGCTCTTATGTGTGTGAGACTTCATGAAAGTAAATATAATGATGTGGATAAGGAGTTTGAAAACAACTGTTATAAGCGCCAGCCAATATTTGGAATCAGTGGCAAACAGATCATTGCTAACTGCTGGCCAAATTTGCTTTAAGTCAGGTGGGTGATAAATAAGTCAGCCCAGCTACTTGAGAATTGCAGTACTTCCATTCTGGGACTACCAAGAAGTGTGATTCTATAGTTTGCACGTGCAGACCAATTGGAGGAGTAGAAGTATGCTCTGCAATAAAAGGCTAGGGTATACATGAAAGATCAGGCCCTGAGCACTGGAAATTAGCCCCATAAATCTGTATTTCAGGATATAAATAGGAATAATCTTGTGGCCAGAGGTGCTGAGCTCTGCAACTACCAGTCCTCGTGAAAATTGGTCCTCTTGTCAGCAGTTAGTCTCTTGATAATCAGTGCTTCCATCAGGACAGCTCTGTAAAGTAGTGAGCATGATCCTGCCTCCCACACAGGGAAAATTCATACCGTATCCGTGAGAGAAAAGAGGGTAGGTAGGAGCTGACACGGCTCCCTTCATTATTATAACAGCTTCCATGTCAGCGGCAGGATGTCCGTGCACGTGTGACTCCTGTGTGTTCTTGAGGCCCATGAGCCCACCACTGTGCTCTGACCTGTTGTGAGGAAACAGAAATACAATCACTTCTACGTTTGGCAGGAGCATATGTGGGTCTAGAAGTAATCGCTGCAATCTACCTAAAATCTCTGTTGGGTCTTTTGCTCCTCTTCCTCCTCCTTCCTCACCCCAGGCAAGGGAACGCAGCAGCCACCTTGCAGTCCTGCAAATATTGTTTCTAGAGTTTTTGCTTCTGTAGGTTAAAAATGACCCTCTCCCTATGCCTCTTGTAAACTGCTTGTTTGCAAGCTTCAAGGTAAACATTTAAATGTCACTTAAACATAAAAATAGGTAGGAGGCACATTAAAGAAACTTCATCTCCACTTCACATCAACACCACTAAACGCATTGTTACAACAGTGACTAAAACTGTCTAATAATATCATCAGTGGCAACTGGTCAGTTAAAATGTTTTTTAATTGTGACTTGAATGTGTTTATCAACCTCTTTTTGTGACATTAAAAAGACAGCAAGAGAAACACATGGAGACATTGTCCTCAAGGGAAAGGATTAATCATCAGTGAGTGAGCAGGCCTAAGCAGATGGTCAGCTAAGCTTTCCTGAAGTCATTTCTTCTATCCACCATTCAGTGTCACTGCCAGAAATGAGAAGAAGTGTTATCTTGACATTGAACATCTTTATAATAAAATAACTAATTGGCATCTAATACCAAAGGCTTTATAGCTGTAAAATTGCAACAGAGGTAGCTAAGTGGTTGACTGGGTTTCATTTTAGTAAATGCTATTTTACAAAACCTTCCTTAGCATAGCCAACACTGTACTATCATTGTGAGGCCTCTCTGCATACGATGGTGTGTCTCCATTAGTTCAGTTCCAAACAGAACAATTGGGAGCATTTTTAACAACAAAGCAGATAAATGTGTCACTGCCATTGTGCTGTTATTTTTCATGTATACGCAATGCTAGTATTTTACAGGAGATGTTTGTTAGGATTTAGTTCTCAGATTTTTCTTGGTTTTTGGCAACCAGAGAGAGTCTGTCATAATAAATTATCACTTTTGGTCTTGGAAATATATTTTTTATGAAAGCTGAAAATGTGTCAGCGTTGGACATCCCTGAAATTCTCACGGTTTATTAAGGACTTCTTTTTCTTTTACCCTTCTCCCTTTTGCTAGCAGCATTTGGAGAAAATATTTCTTTCCTCATTAGCCATCCGCTTGTTTTTTAAAGGCACAATCAACTCTGGGCTGGAAAGAGTTACTGATTACAGCAGTTATGTCAATATGGCTGGTGTTTTTATTATAATTTGGACATGTGGGTCTTGTTTCCATTGCCTGTTTTCTCATTTAGCAAATCTTTTCATAAGGTGACTGGTGAGAGCCAGATTCTGGCTTCACCACACTGACGTCAGTCTGGAATAGTTTAGACACTCTAGACCATGTTCTGGTGTGGCTGAGGCTGGGCTCTGGCTCTACAATCCATGTCCTGACAGCACCTTTGGTGGTGCTAGACCACAATGCAACCAGTATGATGCTGCTGCACTGGAAACTGGGCCTGATCTGAGGTCCATTTAAAGCAACAGAAAGAATCCTGTGGACACTAATGACTTTCAAACAGGGCGTTTGATTCTTTTACAGTGAAATTTGAAATTTGCAGAGAGGGTTAATGCCTGGAAAATTATATAAATATGTTATGTCATAATATTATATGTCCCAAAATATTGGTAAAGGGTGTTTTTCCCGGAGATTAGAGCATTAGTGAAAAAATAATGATTAACCTTTAAAATCAGATTGGCATTTCTTTTTTCTCCAAATGTAGAAATAATACGCATTTTTTAAACATTAAAGTAATTTTAAACCATTTAAGGCCAAGACATCTCAGAAAAGTCATAAAGTGTTTCTATGCGAACCGTGCACACATCTGAAGCAGTCGGTTGTTTTAAGTGAACGTAAACTGT
>JAVSBS010024453.1:48057-70522 GCA_033124195.1 Coracias cyanogaster | reverse complement strand
CAGAAAGGATTGCTAAGCCCTGGAACAGGCTACCCAGGGAAATGATGGAGTCACTATCCTTGGAGACATGTAGATGTGGTGCTTAGGGACATGATTTAGTGGTCACCTGGCAGTGGTGGGTTAATGGTTGGCCTCGATGATCTTAAAGGTCTCTTCCAACTGAAATGATTCTGTGATTCTATGATTCTAAATCATATGGAGTCTAGGGTGTGACACAGGACTGGAGAGCGTAGAGTAACTGTGGAAAAAGAAAAACTTACCTATCCCCACTGTAAACTGAGAAGAAAATTAATCAGAAAGAAATGTAAGCAAAATAAGTACTACTTTCGGGATAAAAACCTGCATACAATAAAGTGCTTAATCTCTTTGCAATTGTGATAGAGGAGCACTTCAGACACAGAACCAGTGGTGATGTCCTGCATGCTCTAGCAAGGGCTCTGCAAATGATGGAAGATGAAACAATCCAATGGATAAAAAATATCTTAGCAGTTTAAAGATGTAAGAAGTAGTAAAGAAAAAGAATGAACTCAAACAAGAAACAGCATAAGATAGATGTCTAATCTTGGAAGTGCTAGAATTCTTCTACAATTGCCAAGATTTCTAGTTAGCCAAGATGAGATGTAAACTAGATGTCAGGTAACCCAAGTGAGTGTGGCTATATAAATGACTGTGCAGTGACCGTGTAAAGTAGCACACAAAAGGCAGATGCTGTATAACAGCACAGAGAGTTTTCATGAATTTGTCCTCAGTCTGCTGGCTACATCTTCTCCATAGCAGCTCTGGAAGAATCATTCAGGGATTCCCAAGACATCTAAAATGGCAGTTCTTCTAAGAAGTGGGGCTACAGGCAGTGATGAATTATGCAGCATTTCTCTAACAGCCAGAAACAGAGCAAAAACCCTTTCTGGTAGGACACTGAAGGGGAAAAGGTAGTTTCTGCAGGTTTATTCTAGGTTGCAGTTTCTCCCTGCTCTGGTGGCTTGTGATCTGATAGATCTGCAGCATAGGAACTGGAGATTTGCCCTCCTTAATTCGTTCAGTGTGTTGGATATTTTCTGCAAGAGTACTCTCACAGCAGCTGGTCTGGTATGTGGGACTGTGGATGGTGCATTATTTCATAAGGTCTATAATTAAAGAATAATACTGATCTTTTAATTTTGTCTTTAAGTTTTTATATATGAGATTGTTACAGACTGAGTTTCATTATTTATTTTAATAACTATAAAATAATTTTAGGGGAATAGCCTGCAGTGGGATAGTACTTTGCTACTCAAAATTTAAGAATACAGTAAAGGACCCATACTGCTTCTCAGGAGAGTCATCAGCACCAGCTAGAAAGATAGTCCTGCATATGCTGCCTGTGTAGGATTTATTTTAATTCATGGACCTCTTAAAACAGTTATTCTCAGTTCAGCTTCATGAATTTGAACACTGTAACTTAAAGAAATTAGAAAACATCTTCTGTTTATGCAAATCTTAACAGTCCATACAGCTGATAGATTTGGTTTTAATTCATTTTTTCTAAATTACCATTATAGTAGTGTGTGTTTAAAATACTGAAAATGTAATTCAGAAATGAGAAATTAAGAGAGCATTTGCTGGTTTTGACAGGTAGATTCAACCTGAGGAGCTGTCAATCTGATAAGCATGCCCCGAATATAATAAAACCAAAGCACAGTGGGGTAAATGATACAGTTCTCAGATATCTTACAACTTCTTTGTAAATTGTGTAATGAGTCAGTTAGTTAAAAGAAAAAAAAAAAAAGGAAAATAACCAGCAAACAAAAATCTGTAAAGAAATAAGGAAGGAAAATATTCATCCCAAGCAATACTTGTCTGAGGAGGAGAAATATAAAAGAAGTGATAAAGAATGTTTATATTTGAACATGACTAAAATATCAAATATGGAGAGGTTTGTGCCTGATAAAGCCTTTTACATGAAGGGCTAAATACTTTGTATGTGTACAGTTTCTTATATAGAATATAAGAAACCAAACTAAACCAGGGCAAATTAGAAAAAATATTAATTAAGCATACACACATACAGTTAAGCATACACACACACACAATGTGCCTCTTCTGCCTAACAGTTTGAAAGAAGATTGAATAATTTAATACATCTTGCTGAAGATTAATGAAAGGAGAATTGCATGGACTTTTAGTCTCTATACTAAGGGCCACAAAGCTCGTGAGACCTCAATGGACTTGCATATTTGTCTTTGGCATTTTGCCTTTTTGTTCTTGTATTCATTAATTTTTTAACTTACTGTACATTTTCAGTAATATTTGACACTAGATAGCAGATTCAAAAAGTTTTGTTAAAGTTTATTACAAGTTTTGTTAAAATAAGTGATAGAGAAGGGAATCCATGTTGATGCTGCTGCTGAAGCAGAGGACTAACTGTTGACTTATTCCATGTTAGACATCAGAGAATTGACATGGGAAAGAAAGCTTATGAAGGACCCAAAAATACAAAACCTCTCAGCCAGACACATATTTGGATATGGAAGGCTAGATGTTGTTAGCTGCAGCTCACAGGTCTCCTCTAAGGAACTGCCTGGAGGAGGGTCAGCACTTTACACTGCTGCAGTACGGACAGATATACACTGGTGACCAAACGCATTGTGACACACAATACACAAAAACCTGCGAAAAAAGGACCTTTCAAGATCAAAAACTGAGACATAGAAAGACTGGTGTTAGCTATGCAGGGTAGAGTTCTACCCCAGCATCACCCTGTGGTACTGGGTGCCTTTGGTGTTGGAGTCAAATGAGCCCGGAGCTATGTGAATTTTCTATGTTAGGGCACAACGGTGGAGTTCATTATTGTGCAGATAGCACATCAGATAGCTACCAACATTGTCTGAGCCCAACATGCTTGCTCACAGGGTTATTTTACTTTTTCTCTAGATTAGTGCAGGGTGTCTAAATTCACCTGTAAAATGAATATTGCCTATTTACTAGGAGTTATCATAAACTTTGATAGGATTTCGTTGACTGTTGTTTCACTTTGACTTCAGACTTTGCCAAATGGTTAGCAGGAGGGCTCTCACAGATCTGAAAAGTGCAGGAAAAGTGGAGTCGAAACTCAGCTTTCATTTCACAAATTTGTTTCTCACTCCTGGTCTACCTCACATTTTATGAACATGCACCAGTATAAAACTACACGACTGTTATCAAGCAGGCCAGAGGAAGTGGAAGTATCTGGGAAGGTCAAGGTGGAAGCTTCAATAGTTCTCACCATCCTCTAGCCCATAAATACTCCTTATGTAAATGGACTCAGTTTGATCAAGACATGACCTGGAAACTTCTCTCAGAATTCTGTTGCATTACATGTGTTGTCTCTGTGGCTGAGTAGCGTAGCAGCATGATAGCAGATATGCTGATGTTTGGTACATGAGGTGGGCAAGTACCATACCAGTGACTTAGAAAAGTTCCTGGTGCTAAAACTGCATCTGTTCCTTTACTACTCAGAGAGCTAAAAAAATGGCAGGAATTCTTCAAGGAACTACAACTTCTAAAAACTGAGTTCCACTTGGTTTGCCTTTAAAATGCTCACTCCAGCAGTTCCCTGTCTTGAAGGCATGTGGGAAGGATTTTTCCAAGCCAAAAACATTCCCCTGTGAAAAAGACCCCAACGAAACGCAAGTAACTTTACTCTGGATGACTTGACATTCAGTTCTGTAAGACTCTCACTCAGCAAAACCCTCCGGTACATTCTTGAACCCATCCCTGTTGACTCAAAGCATGTGCTTTAAGGCTGTCCTATATTCAAGCCAGGGACTGGAGCTGTTTGCACTTTCCACATGCTCAGGCACTATGAAGCCAGGGGAGAGAGTGCAATTGGAGGGACACGGGTTATGTGCCAGAGGACTTACCTCAGTAACCTCCCTGTCAGTCATACCCCTTGGTTTTGTTCTTAAAACCCATAGATGCTTAAAGCAAAAGGAGAAGACTGAGGCCGTGCAGGAAGATGGAGTGTGTGGTGCTGGCCCTTTGCAGGGATGGGGGGCGGCAGCCAGCCGGAGCTGTGTAAGCACATGAGTTATTGGTGCAGCCACGAGATCCAAGATGGGAGACATGTGTCATGCTGTAGATCTGTGTGACTTGGCAGGCACCCGCTCCACAGGAGCTATGGGGCCTGCTGGGTTTTCCACCACCCTTCAGATCCCTGGCTGTCACATTAATCCCCTTTTAAATCCAACCTCCCTTCTCTAGTGATTGACTCCTACATCTTTTTTTCATCTCTCGGAGCAGCCAAACAGCATCCTGTGCAGCTGAAAGCTATTCAGCTCCAGGACCAAGCACATACTGCGAGGGAAGCTCGTGGCCTTTCTTGGTGGTGATGGCCAAATATGTGTGTAATGTGCTTAGTCTTCACTGGCCCACACAGCGAGAGACCCTGCTCCTCTCTTGAACTTGGGTGTAACACGTTCCCTTCTCCATCGAGCAGGCCAGCTCTAGACTAATATTTTCTGTACAGTTAGTTATGACAGGACAAGTGCTGTACCCCAGTGGAAATTTGCCACTTGAAAAATTGCCTAAAAATATATCCTACAGTAAATGTTTCTCTGTGTGATTAAGTGTGCATGTGGACTGTACTGCGCAGAGGGTTTCCCAAAAACAAATGTCTCGTCTAGGTCTCTTGGCAAGGCCTCCTTGTTTTTTTAACAGTTTATCAGCTTTTGTGTTATTTACTAATGGCAGTAATTACTCTGTAATTCCTTTTTAAACTAAAAATTCCAAAGGCTTGCAAAGACAACGGACTGTAAACGTAAAAAGAGGAGGATGGGGTAAGGCAAAGAGTTTTGCTCTCGAGAAGAAAATTGCTCCAGGGGTTAAGATACATTCTTTGGACTATGAAAACTGGGGTCAGCTCCTTTCTTTTTGGCTCAGCCTTCATACACTTTGTTGGTACCTCATTGCTGTACTGTGACCACCTCTGTGCCAGGGGACCCAGGTACACATCATGGGGAATAAATGAATTCTGGAGCAAAGGTGATGTGATCATCTCAGGCTGTCACTACTGAGTAGCAGGTCAAACTATACATACTGCCATGAAAATCTGTCTGTCCTGGTTTTAAGACAAAAAGAAACATGCTCACCAAGACAGTGCTGAGGCCCCAGTCCAGAGAAAGTCTGGGAGTAGGATCACTACTTTTGATAGCCCTGAGCTGCAGGATTAGTCCAAGCATTGAGTTAACCTACCCCATGAGGCACAAGAGGAGCAGGAGCTTTCTGCATTTGCTGCACTGAAATAGAGTCACACTCCCTGCTGGGAAGTGGGCTCCTTCTGAACTTTCAGCTCAGCTTCTAGTGAACACAGCCTGGGCTTTGATGCACTGGATGACTTACAGATTTCTCTGAGAGAATATTATGTAGCTGGCAAAAGAAATTGATTGCTTTTCAGCCCTTTTCTCTTTGCCTCATCTCTTCTCAAACCTGCAAAGGCATCTTGCAATGCCAAAGGCCCGATGTGACATAAGGACAAAACATCACTTGGACTCGCAGGCTAAATGTCAGTGTAGACCTTGGCCTTTCCATTTCAGACAGGCTGGTGCAATTTGAAGGGCATAAGGAAAGCTGTGTGAATGAGAGAGCACCCCCTCTGCAAAAGCGTGTTCCCGTAAAATGTCTCCTGGTGTGCACTGTCTCAGTGCTTCAAGCTGGATTTCTCTGAAGGCGAGAAAGGACTATTGCAATTGCATCCTCTGAGACAAATTAACACAATTCCACTCTGTGCTCGTACAAGTCTTACAATTCTGTGATCTGCCAGGGTTGTAGCATAGTTAATCTTAGAAGCAGAGTTTTATAAAGGTGCTAACTGGTATTTCACGGTGCCCCTGTGGTGTTTCGTTTTCATACAAGGCCTTATTTGGAGAAATGCTGCGTGAGCATTTAAAGCAGTTACAAGGGCTGTTTGATCAGCCAGAATGGTTCCTTTGGGCAGTATTTTGGAAAAATAATATTTAAAATTGCACTTTATAAAAATTCCAAGGACATATACTCTGAATTGTTGAATGTCAGCATAATGCTGCTTTGAGAAACATTCTTCTCCTTACTTTAAATTGTGACAAAAGAACACAGAATTCAGGAGGAAACCAAACTGCATAACTTAACACAGTGACACTTTTTAACATGATTTCCACAATTTTCTATATATCATGGAACTATGATTTTAAGGGGAGGTGTTTTTTTTTTATTTTATTGAACCCAAGGACACCTCCTTCCAGAATTAAATGTATTAGGCTTTCATTAGTAACTGCTGCCAGGAAGAAATTGTGTGTTCCTTCAGGGTATATTTATTTGGAACTTTTGGAGAGATTCATGCAAAAGACCCTGTTTGTGTTCAACCCCCAGCCCACCTCCTGCCTCACACCTCAGTGCTGTCATCTCTGACAGTGGAAGCACAAATGTAATCCTGCAGGTGTATGTGAGTTTTAGGAAATGTGCTACGGTCATTCAGAGGTCCACACTCTTTTTTTGTCTAGCTGCGGAGGTGCCATAGTTTGTGCAGAGAGGTACCCAGGAGGGCAGGGAGAAAAGAGGAGAGAAGGGAGGACACAGGGAGACTGAGTGTGTCGATTGTTCCTCAGTGTTTGTACTCTGAAAAGATCCTATAGCTTTTCTTTTCCCACCCCGCCCAAATTTCAAAGGTCTACCTTTGGTGTCCTGGCTGTATTCCAACTTGTGTGATCTTTCCTCCTGACCTACAGTCCTTCCTCCACTTCAGCTAAATAAGCTATTCTTCATTTTCTGTCTGTTTACCTTTGCTGTATCCTGTTAGGACTCCATCTGTGAGGTGTGGAGCACTTCTGTGATATCCCAAACAGAAAAAAGATAGCACAAGCCTTTCAGTTCCAGTAAATCTTACCAAAAGTTTTGCCCCATTCTGGAGCTTGAAGGGTAGGACAAGAATCTGAGTTGGGGGTCTCCTCTGCCCACCTGGGCAACCAGGCACTGTGCGACTAGCACTCCTCTGGGCTGGATGGGAAATTTCATCACCAAATTGCAGAGCACCTACTGAGGTGGCATTAGTGAAAAGGGAATTTTCTTATAAGAAGTTTTGGAGTCAATAGGTTGCTAAGATTTAAGCAGGGTTCTTAGTCCAAAAATGCCGGTCACCTCAAGCACTGAACTTATGTTTGACTTCACTAGCAGCAGGCAGCTTTCCCAGCCAAATGGATTTAGGTCCTTAAACTGCTGCTGCTCTTCCTTTGATGATATGCTCACTCACTTCAGTGGGCTCTGTGCCACATACAGTACAGCTCTCTTTGGTCTGGGCTGTCCGTACACATGTATGCTGTCAGTCTTTGTGCTTTGCAAAGGGTAGTGTTCACCTTTTAATGCTCAGGTCTCCTTAACTAACACTTAGTTGGAGATTAAACTAGTTTTCCTGTTGAAACATTCACCTCCTTTCTCTTTTGCTTCATTCTTGGAGCTCTGTGTGGTGACTCTGTATGGTGTTATTTCTTCTGTGTTTTTGTCTTTTTTTTTGAGATTGCAGTTAGGTCAGTGTCAGGGCCATGTTAGCAAAGAGGCCTCAGTTGCCTAAACCACACTTACCTGGCACCCCCCCAGCGATGCATCCTCTGCCTGCTGGCCAGGAACTCCATTTAAGCTCAGCCTAGGCACTTGCTCCTTGCCTGAGCTACTATGTAGATATAGCCTGAGTTCCAGCCCCAACTCCTGCTGCTCCTGACTGAATGCTTGGGTGAGTCCTGAACCTTATTCATTACTTGCTTTCTTAGGAATTGTTGATGGACCCTGTTATGAGGCTCTGCCTGCCATGTTCAGATGCCATGGGATAGCACTCCATTGGTGAGGACACAACATGTGCTGGGTTTGCCCTCAACTCCTGCATCATCCCATCTTTATGGAGCAGCTCCATTCTTGCTGCTCCTTGGCAGTCAATCCACCTTGCTACCTGCTGGTCTTTCAAAAGAGAGCTCTATTGCTATTATCAAGATAGGAAAAGGAAACAGGAATAAAATTCCAAGCCAAATACGGCCTTAAAATCATCTGGATTCAAGTATTTCCTTATTCTTCAGATGGGTCTCTCCCAGCAAATGTTGGGCCCCTTACCACTTGTAACTAAAAGCAATTGTAACTAAATGCAACTCAGACTTTGGCAAACTCTTCATACAGGAGGCTTTTATTTCAAAATCTACAGAATTTCTTTCAGGATTGATCCACGATACTTACCTCAGATCCAGGATCTTACAGTCTCTAGGCACCATTCAAGGGAGCCCCTGATCACCAGTGCAGGATCCCTGTTTACAGATCTTCCTAATCACAGAGGGAACCGGGATGTGAAGTGACATTTTGAGGGGAAGAGCCTTTACCAAGTGACACCAACAGGGACACTATCATTTTTACACTATCCTCAGAGGTACAAATGGTTTGTTAATGAAACTGGAGCATGCTAGTGTGCGTGGATCATAGCACAAGTTGGCAGTTCTTTTGTAGATATTGGCACTTATAGCCCATAGCTCAGTGGTACCTGCCACTAGGGAAGCACCCTTGTTACATGGTCTCTGGGACCGTGGAGATGTGTCAACGGTGCTTGCAGCATCTGAGATGCCAGGTCCAGGACAGCTGTCTGCTTGGCTACTCTCAGAAATGTTGGACCAACCATGGGTTGGTTCTTAGTAGAGGTAACCCTCTGAGAATGAAAGAAACAAAAATGGTAATATAAGCTTAATATCCTAATAAATGAAGCCACCCTATCTCTTAAAATCACTTTGTTTGCAAACAGCTCTGAAGAAGGAAGAACTTGTTTCACATTCAGATATAGATCTGATATAATCTATGGAAATCTGTAGGAAAGAGGAGCAATGAAAAAGCATTGTGGACAAAATATATGGTAACTAAGTATCTAAGCTGTCTCCATCCTCTGATCTCTAACAAAAAAAGAAAAGAGCCCTAACCAGTAAAAGCCAAAAGACTCATAATTCTCCTGGGCAGAGAAATATTGAGATCACTTCTACCTGACATTTGTTACCTGTGGCTGAAAGATGTTCAGATATCATGATGAGATATCTGGTGTACCTCATCAGAGACATGTGAGAGTAAGTTGTTCTAAATATTTTCATTATTAGGAGATACATATCTCTGAAATTACTCTGTTATCAGAGATATTTGTCTAAAATCTTGAAAAATATTTTAAAATATCTGTCTTAAGACATTTATATGTAATGGGTTGTAGAGTTAGCAAAACAAGGGGTCAGCTGCCAGACAGGATTTGGCTGTTTTAAAGTCTTCATTGCTGGTGTTGTTTCAGTGTTTTTGCTTCAGGTACAGAACTTGATGCCAATTGCAATGCACAGACAGAGAGCTCGGTACAGACTCTTCCCCAGCTGAACACTTGCCAGTCTTCAGAGGATACTGGGGCATGAGTGGAATCTTCTGTAATAATTATTGCAATGACTTTTAAAAATGTCATTGGTTATAAACTCATGCTTTTACACAAATGCACATTTGTATTCACAATATAGGAGGAACACCATGATGCATCAGATCTTACACTCGTGCGTCTCAAGGAATATAGAGTCCTTTAATCCTAAATTATACCTGATTCAGATCAATAACAGATTAGCTTGTTGAGACAACTTTTTGAAGCCTACACAAGATGAGTAGGACAAGTGCTGCTAGTACTTAAGCCATCACCATAATGAACATTGTTGCCCTATTGGTAGTGGTAACATATAAGAGGCAACACATATAAAACTTACTGCCCCTTTCCCCAAACTTACAATGAGATTTCTCCAAGCTAAACTCTCATATTAAGATTTCCCTTGCTCTTCTGTGAAGCAGTCCATCCTCCAGAGATGTTTTCCTTGCATGTCTTATGAGAGGTAGGTTCACTGAAGTGGGCTTTCACAGAAGGAGACAAAAATTTTGTGGATGGGAAGAGCAACAGTCCAAAGGACATCTTCTTTCTTGTGGCAAAGACATCTGTTCATGGTAAATATTAATACTTTGCCTATTGTAATGTTACCTTGTAGTTTCATTTCTGATGCAGAAGGAGATCTCCATCAAGGTCTTTAGGCATCTAATCCCCATTGAAATAATTTCAAGTTAGGCATATAAATCTTTTGAATGGGCAGCGCCCAAATTTACATTTCTTTGTTTGCAGCTCTGATGTCTTCTTCATTTATACATAATATCTCAGTATAAAATTAAGTTTTTGTATGTGTAGGGCCATACCTTGGCCTTAGTGAAGTCAGGAGAGGCTGACAACAAATGGAAATGTTGTAGCTGTGGTGAAAGGCATGTGAATAAACAGAAAACTTACAGTCATATTAAGACCATCTACTCATCAGCCTCCCCTCTTACCACTGAAACAGAAACAGCTGCAAGCAGAGAGATTTTTCACATTTGCTCATAAGATTTCTAAATGCATTAATTATTTCTAGATAGTAAGTAAGGTGGTAAGCAGTTAAAAGAGATCTGGAACCTTGAAAAATATTGAAATATTGAAAATTTCACTCTGTTAAATTCTTGTCCCAGTTGACCCCACCGGGAAGGGGCCTAGCATCCTTAAATCTAGTGGGTCAGTTTTAGCCACTTATGCTAAACACACACTCATGGGTTTGACAGCATTTTGAACAGGCGCTGTTTAAAGCTGCCTACAGCAAGAAATTAAACAAATAACACTGATAATGGGAATAACCTCAGAGACAGTGTATTTTTTAATGACCAGAACACTTAGAATAATTTACTATTGTATGAAGTGATGCAGCTGGTTAACTTAAAATATTCTTCTCTTCCACATGGAGAGAGAGATGGACGCAGGAAGCAGTTCTAGAAATCCATTTGCAGTCCCCTGTGGCTTGTTTTTCTAAATCAGTTGCAGCAAAAAGAGCTACTCCAAATGGTGCATTTTTCCTGTCTTGGTTTATTTTGTACTTATTCAATAAAAGAGATTCCAGAAAAGACAGGGTTGTATAATTTTTAATAAGATTTGTTAAAAATAGTGCGGCTGTGGTGAAAGGAATGACCAAAGGAAGTGATTTGTTTCCTGAGATAATTCCTTCTCCTTTACCAGTGACCATTCCAAACAGAGCAGAAGAGAAAATATTCACTTTATTTAAAATTCATCACAAACAGCGAGAGGGTAGCAGGGCTACCACAACTCTCACAAATTACACGCAAGCCTGACCTTTCTGGAAGACGAGGCCTGACTTTGCTGAAGGACTTTCAGAGTTTGGTGCTGCCGCCTCTGACCACAGTGGCACACAAAATATACAGTGAGGAGATACCCGAAGGAGGCTGAGGCCAAGCTGCTTGCTCAGTGCCTGAGCCCAGGTCTGTCTGCCCGCTCCAGAGCTCTGCAGAGGCTAACCCAGGCAGGAAGCCTTTGCCCACAATGGTTCCTGCCTGTTCAAAAGGGAAACAGCATGTCCCTTCATGTGGTCGTGGCTCCCACATTCACTGGCATCCCACCCCTCCATGGCAGCCCTGGCATGCTCCCCCAGGAGGGTTTCCTGCCCTGCCTGCCCCAGGTGGGTGCTGCAGAGCCCTTGTCCTTCCCCCACGCTGGGGAAAGCAGGAAAGCTGCCCCTGTCAAGAGCAGATTGATTACAAATTTGTATTCTGGCCATAGTGTTTGGGCATCTTTTTAATTCTTGTGTGACCAATATTTCTCATGCAGGATTCCAGCAGGCACAAGCTATGCAAACAGCAAAGCACCGTTTTTTTGCAGCCATGCCATAGAAGGGAAAAGCTGAGAAGGTCCTGTGGAGTATGGTGGTAAAATCATCAGCGTAACAAGCCATATCCCAACTGAAAGTAATTGGTTTGAGCGCAGTTCATCCCCCTAAACTAGGGAAGCTTCCTTCCATATCCAGAAATGATCATTTTTGCTCTAAAAGACTTTTCTGCAGGTCACTTTTGCCAGATAGTTTGGCCAGTTACTCCGTGCTTAGTCCATTTTAATAATAACAACAGCAAAAAACTTTACAAGATGTTCTTTCCTCTTTGTCTGGCAGGATTAGCAGTTCAGCCAAGGTCTGACCGGCTGCTGGCTCCAGAAGTGGAGGACTCAAAGGCACTAAGAGGGAGCCGTCACATGGAAAGCCTTGTTACCAGAGTGGGCTTTGGGGAGTGCTTTTCCCTCTGTGCTCACTCAGAGCGGCACTGTCCGCTTCCCAGAATGCAGAATTGGGCTCTTTTGCTGTGGAGGAACTTACTTTGAGGAGTCTTCTAGGAAAAGTAAAGTCTGGGAGGCAGACAGACATACCAACAACATGTTCCCCTGCAAATCCACTTTTATACATCTCATTTGCACTGAAGGATTGAAATAGCAAATCTTTGGAAATAGCTTGGAAAACTGTTTTCTCTTTTGGAGCAGTTATCTTTGAACATTTGAATTTAAGCTAAAAAGAAGAGTGGATGTTATTCAAGCTGATTGAAACAAAACAAAAAGCCCATCAAACTTGTGTCTGAACTGTCCATCACTGAAAGTGGCAAGCTTATCGCAAGAGTGGGGCAGAAAAGGACCCATTAATAGCACCTGAGGAGAGGAGGTCAGGAGGAGGTGATGACAATGAAAGGAGAGCTTCATGCTCAAGCAGTGCAGTAAATGAGACTTTTTTTTCCCTTCCTTGTCCACGTGAATGGAGCAACTTCTCATCTCAACATGTCATAGGCACAAGAATATAAACACACAATCTCAGGGCCATAGATACTGCAAAAACTCGGGCCTCTCCTTATCTTGACTCCCATGGGCAGTTCCCATTGAAAATATAAACCATGCCACTTGCCTACAACAAATGCATAAGTGTTTGGGGATGCCTAAGTAAAGTCAAGCTGGTGAGCCTACAAACCGAACTGCCTTTCCAGGGAAGCCTGGTTGAATTTGCCTTTTGGCTCACAAGGAGTCAGGATTAGGCCCTCATTCTTCCTACTTACATGCTGGATTTTCACCTTTCATGCTCCTGCAGTGCAACTGCCTGCTAAATTTAGAATACCTTTTTTAGAAGTTGTTTTATGAACACACACCAAAAAAATAATTACATTGTAAAAAAAAATGCAGGCTTTTGAAATGCCATTTGTGAAGCGTTCCAAGTATGTATGACTGGCTCAGTTACTAGTTCGCAGTTGCCATCTGAACATCTATTTTTCCAAGCATTTAAGAAAAGTGATGTGTACATTTTTCATGTGTAATTAGGCAGCGTAATGTGATCTCTTGCTGCAGTCAAGCTGCCATGTGCCGTAGCCTCACTGAATAGCTTCCAGATTTCAACCCAATCTCTTCTGTCTAGACTCTACGTTGCTATTTTTTTCTTTTTTTTTTTTCTTCGCCTAGCTTAAAGCAGACTCCAATATAAAATGCCAAAACCAGAAGGTTTTGTCCCTCTTTCTCATAAAGACATGGGACAGATCTGGGAGGCCCCTCCGAGAGCTGGGTCCCAGACTTTCATAAGACACGTGTCGTCTGAATCTGACATTAAAGATTGTGCAGGCATTTCAACAGGTCATGCACACGCGGGGGGAAAAAATGCCCAAAAATATGGTTTTCATTAAGAAAGTGAGTATTTTTAGAGAGGTGTGGTTCAGTTCAGATGAAAAGGAAAGAAAGAAAAATGAAAGCGGCGCAAGAGATCCCCAACTGCAACATTATTTATATTGCTGTTGAAATGCAGTGTGTTCTCTTTATAAAGCTGCTTTTGGGAGTGAAATAATATAGACCCTGCCAGAACCAGGTGCATATCATGTAGGTTGTTTATAATCCAAGTTAAAGGATAGCAGATTTATACCAGAAAGAACTCTCCAAGGGGACTTTGGAGTTTAAGTGTACTGTCTTAATCTATACATTACCTCCTCAACAAAGCAGTTTTCTTGAACGAAAAAATAAAATACAGTTTCAATGAATTCACCAATAATTCCAGGGAATTTTATCTAGTGTGATATAGTTTTAGACTGCTTATTTTGTTCCCAGCTTTTTATTTGACTCTAAGTTATTTTATTTCTGTGTCAAGAAAATGAAAAAGATCAGAGAAGGATCATTTCCACAGAAAGATGCTTTTGTGCAATATAAGCAAAAAGCTAGGCTTTCCCTGGCTTGCATTTCTGCTGCCTTGTCCTGGGATTTGCTGCAGTTTGCATATACTGCAATGGCTATTTCTATTTAAAGCAGAAAAGGCGCTAGTTTTAGTCAAGGAACAGAGTTGTGCAAATTTTGCCCCACTTTTTTTTTTTTCATTCTTTTTCTTTTCAAAAGTTTTATCTTCACATCTATACTGTTGTAACACCACACCCCAAGTTTTCCTTTTGCTCTGAAGAAAATGGCTATTGTCCCATTGAAAACATGTCCTCCTGCCTGCTTTTTGTGTAAATGGCAGATTGGTTGGAAAAACAGGAACATTTTCACTCCTCTCTGAAGGGAAGCATGCAGTGCTTGCTAAAAATTCCCATGCTTCTGCAGAACCAACTGTTCTTTTCATTAAAAAACCATCCACCTACTTCAGCAAACATTTTAATGCATTGGCCCACTTTTTCATTACGGTAAAATATGAAATGCTTGAAGTATTTTAAATAATCGTGCAAATACTTTCTCATACATGCAAAGGGAAACTAAACCAAAAACCTACCTGGTCAAAATGAAGCTCTGTGTGAAATGCCAAATGATAACAGCAGTCAGTACAATGATCAATGATTGTTAAAGTACGTTTTAAGTCAAATTAAATTTTTTTCCTCATGTGTCTGATATCCAAAATGATCATGGGAAATGGTTTTCATCCTTTTGTTTCAAAGAGCTTGGCAGAAATAAAGCTAACCAATACTACCATGTTTGGGAAAAGGGAAAAACAAAGCTTAGCACTGAGAAACCCTTCCTTAAGGATGCAGGGTGGGCCAATAGTTACCTCTTGATCCCCGTGGTATGGCCACACAGTGAAACAGAGCGACATATAAAGATAGCTGCTATGGCAGAGACACCCGAGGCAGCTATATGCTGCTGGTGCCCAACTTGACTGCCTGGTTCCCTGCTAGCAATCTTCTCTCAGTTTTTCCTTTTAATTTCAACACAGTAGTGGTGTGCCTTTTGCCACTGTTCATACCATAAGGACTCATTTCACTAAAATAGGGATTTTCTGAGCTATAAATCAGGTCAGAATTTTGACACAGGGTCTAAGGTGAGTGTTTGCAAGCTTCACATCAGTAACAGCTTTTTTACAGAGTGTCTATCCTAGACAGTATCGATTTAATAAATCTTAAAGCCAGATGGCCCCAATTATGATAATCTATTCTGCTGAATGGTATTTCTTACAGTTGTTTTGTGTTGCTATCTTGTTATCATCTGTTGCACATTTCTGGACATTCCTCTTAGTATTTTCAAGAATGTGGAGGGCCTTGTCCTGATATTCATTCTGTTCATGAGTGTCACCAAATATATATGTGTAAGGTGAGCAGCATAGGCTTTCTTCAGCCTTTAAGCATAACCGTCATTGCCCTCGGAAAATGTCATCCTTCAGGAGCCATGCTATGACAGATCATTATGTCCAGCACACCTATGCTACGTGTGTAGTTTGACAAAATAAATCAGTTCTTGGTCTGAAGAACCTATTTTCATATTTTGCTCCAAAACCACAGGGTCAGAAGCATATTTCAGGAGTGAGATATGCTTTTGAATACTTTGCTTTTTGCAATGAACAGTGCATGTGAGCCTGGTCCTTTCTTGACCTATAAGCATCTTTCAGTGTTCTCCATTTAATTCAAGGGCTCAGATACAAAATCAAGGGAAGTATGTGCCTTTGTGGGATAAACCAAAGTTTTCTGAGGCTATAAGTCAAGAAAAGATGGGGCTCCAACTTGTCATTTTTTTAATCTGTGACAGAACAAACTGTGACTTCAGTTAATTCAGTCCAAATGGCTGTCCTGAATTAAACATGTTCTTAATTTTTCATTATTTCAGAAGATCATATCTGAAAGAAATGTGGAATATAAATTGCTCACGCTGAACAAGACAGAGATGTGGTGGTGGGACATACAGGGCATGTGCCACCAACCAGACAGTAAATGGAGACCTCAGTCAAGGTGCTGTCTAAGAAGCATCTGCTGCAGCATGCCTGTCCCCACACACAGGTGGGTCACCCACATTGTCAAGTACTGCAGCTCCAGCAGTTACCATCCTCTACTTTAGACGAGTAGCTTTAGCAGCTGGAAGGAGGAGGTGGGTCTCCCCCTGTGGTTCATTCAGAGGGTGATTCAGTGTCACATCCAGAGCTGAGTCACCTTCTGTAGTGGCCTCTCCCTTCCTCTCCAGCCAGCAGAGACAGAGCCTTTGCTAAGGCACCTGCCTCTGTGCCTGGCAGTTCAGCAGAGTGAGCTTTACCTGCCTGCAGCTCACATAGATTTCATTTCTAGGGTATGTGTAGCTTGTTGCGCTACTGCCACAAGGTAGGTGTGAAAAGAAACCCATGTGTGTGTTCATGCATACATGTGTGCGCATATAATTGTAGCTGTAGAAAATCAAGCATCTCCTATTCATATATCGCTGAGCTTCTTGTGGCTTCAGGTTTTGGGGGAGGCAGTTTTTCTGCTTCTGACTGTAATTCCAGATATTACTCTATTTTGTGACACAGACAATGAAGAAATGCTGTGGAAAACTTATGCTGAATTATCTAAATAAAAGAGGAGTGTGGTAAAATTAGGTGACTATATAGGGGATAGCTGCAAAAAGATAGGTATAGAGGAAGACCTAAGTCTGTATGCGAAAGCCCAGTTTCTTAGAGCTGTGGATGTATGCAGGTCTGCTAGACAAAGACATAGGTAAAGCTGTATAGGCCCTTGTATATGAACGTAGGATCGATTCCCTAGACCTGAAGGCAACATTTAGGGTTTTTTTTGGTACCATGACAAATGCAGAAAATAAAGGAGCAAAGTAATGTAAAGAAGAGAGACAATTAAGATGGTTCACAAATTTAAATCCTACCGAAATTTTACTTATCTGGATATTGATTCTCTATTTAGTTACATTTGTATTAAACTATGGCCTCCTCAGAGATCACTGTTCACCAAGTAATCCAAGAGAATGCAAAAATGTAAGGACATGAGTAAATAATAAGCAAGTAACTTCATGGCATTTAAACTTACTAATTGCTTTCTATTGAATATTGTAAACATTTTATTTGGGGGCAGACCTGTTTTCCTGCATTATTCATCTGCTGCCTTTTATATTTAAACACCCATTCTGACCTGAGTAGTTTCTGTATGCTGGCTGAATTCTTCACCATTAAACAAATGCATACTTCAGAAATTATGACATTTTGTCACCTACCCTAACTTTGTGTTTCTGTTTTTGATAAATGCTTCAACTTTTAGCTTTCTTATTTTTAATTTTCGCCACGTGGTTGAAGAATTTTGCAGTTCTTACAAAGACGCACTGCTCAGCGTTTCTGTGTTGATTCACCGGATGAGTTATTATTCCTAGAATCTAGGCAGTGATGCAAAGAAACGCTTGCTTGGAGAGGGGATGAAACATGCTTTGGATAAAAAAGGAAAAAGCACAAATTCTATCCCCCACTTCAAACTGAGAATGAATCAGAAGCTCAGTTCTGGCTATGGAAATTTGCACAGGGGAGTTTATTTCATCATTATTCCTGTTTGCCTTGTGGACTGATCTTCAGCTTTATCTAGTTTGGGACTTACCTGACAAAAAAATAGGGAAAAGAACTAACAGTTTTGCCTTATTTTGGAGAGTCGTGATGAGGAGTTCAGACAAGCATTCCAGCTTTCCTGTCACTCAGATCAGACCTCTGACATTTTTTAATTTCTTCCATGGTTATTTGTGGCTTCATGAAAACCCTGCTGAAATTCACAGGAGTCTCGAGTGTTCCCTGGACCTTTCCTGACAACATATTGTTTGTTTTTTAATCTCAGCTATCAGTTTAAGCAGAAAAAAATCACTAACAACAAAACCCACAAACAAACAATGATTTCCCTTTCCTTTTAGCCAATTGCTAAAACCCTGTGAACGGTTTTAAATTGATACAGCAGTCCTGAATATCCATTGGTGTTGAATATTGTGGTGACCAATATTGCATTTATCCAAATATCTTATCTAACTACATATTTAATCGGGTAAATTCCGGTGTCTCTTCTAACAATATGCTTTCTTTTGATGTCCTAGAGCTTTTAATAAGAAATGATCTTTCCTTCTCTAATTAAAAATTATTATTTTATAGAAGAGACTCCAGTGGTCTTCTCAAAAACTGCAAAAATGCTGCCAGTGTCCAGTCTGTGACTAAAAGAAATCCATGAATGCTGTAAAAGTCATCCTCGCTGGTACTTGAAAAATAGTTGCCTATTCATATCTAGGCAATAGGATACCTCTGTATAGCTGCTTATTTCTCTTGGCTTAAGTGTCATTTTTTACATAAGAGAATCTTTATTAGCGAATGTCATCCACACCTGTGAGCGGTAATATTTATAAAGGTGTCCCCTTTTTGTTGCTAAACTAGTTCATCTTTATGTTCTATGTTTTCATAGGTACAATGGTAATCCTTTCTGATTTTACTGAGAAATTTAGGTGCTGAGATTGCATTTTGCCAGGCAAAGATATCACACAGTTTGAACAATAAAATAATCTCCCCTCTACTCATCTTGTTTAATATCAAAAGAAAAAAAATAACATATATATATATTCTACTGCATTGATAATAACTATGTTGTGAACTTTTCCCTAATATCCTTCTTTCTTCAGCTGTATTTAATGAATTGGCCTTGAAATACCTCTGAGAGAAGTAAGTGCTACAACTGTAGCCCACAGAGGGCAACTGCTTTATCTGAACCTGCATGAGTTTGTGATCTGCCTAGAGCAGCACAGTTTCCGTGCTTCACATTTTCTGTGCTGCAGCTCACAAACCATCTGCTGGCTTTTAAGCACAGCAAATGCCTCTCATCTGTTGGTGTGCCAGCAATCCAGATGTTACAGACTGAAAGTGCCACTGGACAAAACACTTTTTTGGGGCTATATATACAGGAGGTCAAAGATAATTCCTCTTCTTTTTCCAAAACATAAACCTCAAATTTCTATGAACTTCAAAGCACTACACAATATTTGTCCAGCAGAGGCATATTGGTAAAAAATGAGGTCTGGGAGAATCCCTTGTCCAAATTTGAAATCCCACAGCACTTGACATTGCCTTCTCCAGAGCTGGCGGCAACCAGGCTAAAACTGTGGTAAGCCTTGCACCCGTGAAGCGGTCCAGTCTGCAGTGAGGACGCGTGTGTTCTCCCATTAAGAGACTGCAAGTTCTCTGAGGCTGTGCTGCATGTTACCTGATAAATGCATTTTCACAGTCCCGCTGCTCTGAAAGAGAGAAGGGAAAAGAGCTGGTTATGTTTTTCTCTTTTTCGAGATGTGAAACTTTGGTATCTTTGATTGTTTGTTTCAAGCTTCTATTTCGAAAGCTGTGTTTAAGGAGATGGAAAATAAATGAACACTTTTTTCTTTCCACATGACACTCGTAAAAAAGAGGCAGTGCTCAAAGACCCACTCTTCATTTGCTATTGTCTGCAAGTTTCCTCCATCCTCATGAGAGAAAGCTCCAGGAACGAGCCTGCAGGGAGGATCCTGTCCCAGTACAGGGCACCAGGGCTAGCTCTGGGGACAGCTGCTGGGGACAGAGCAAGTGGCTGCAAGTGAACGGCTGCTGAGCCATGTAAGCTGGGGCTGGCTTCAGGAGGGAGATTCTCGATGCCACCTTAGCAATGCAGCCATACAGCCCCACCAGTTGGTACCCAGCCTCACACCTGGCTGGGCCCTTCCTGCATCTCTTTCCTACCTTGTGCTCCGTTGCAGAAGGAATGACTTATTTTCTGCAGAAACATTGGCTGAAGATTTTAGGTTACACATGTAGGGTTTATAGGATCAGCAGAAGATTGATTTATTGGGCAGCACCTTAAACCTCGGCTCCTGACAGCAGCTTGAAAGAACAACGCAGAGCAGCTTTGCAGAAGGAAGTCCACTAACTCGCCTCCTGTCCTCTGAGGTGGTGGCTTGTTTGCAGTGGGTCTGCCTGGCCCCTCAGCCTCAGAGAGACCACACAGGACTTTGCATCTGAAGGTGATGCAGGAGAGATGCAGCCATGTGGGCACACGGATAGCCAGGCATGACCCACACTGGCTTTGCTGCATCTCATCAAGGAAAATAAAGGACTTGGGAACCCTGCCATGGATACTGTTCCTGCATCCACCTCCCCCAGGGTGCAGCAAGAAGCTGACAGCATGCTTGATGTCCCCTTCTCCACTACATTATTCCAGTTAATAGGAATTATGTATCACACAGTTCCACAGAAGAGTTTGTGGCCATCATGTGAGAGCCACTGTGTGTACAGCGTGGTGAAGTGGTACATAACAGAGGGATGCAGGACACCCCACAGCCCACTTGTTCTGTCTGCTCACATCCTGCCAGGCATTTTCTGTGCCCAGGTGAGGAATAGCTTGGCCCCCACCTCTCGAAGGGGATATTTAACTGCACCACTCCTCCTGGCTGGGGGTATCTAACCACAGCACTGCTGGGCAAACCTGATGCCACCAGCACGCTGTAAGGACAAAACTGCTTCTGACTGCAGTTTGTTTTGGGGAGCAACTGGTTTGGGGGCTAGATTTATGCTTTCTGAAGAGTTAAGTACATTAGTGTGGGTAATCTCACTCCATTACCTTCTATAAAACCGAATCTGTGATTTCCTCCCTGGTGAGCATTTACCATAGTAAAATAGGCTACTATTTTCATATTTAACTCATTGGTAAGTCATAAAAGCAGCTCAAGTTGTCTGCCCCAAATAGCAGAAGCTGTGGGACTGAACAGTGGGTTGGAGATTTTTATGAGGCCCCGCAGTGTCAGCGCAGCACGCTCAGCATTGCCTCTCGCTTGTCTCCGCATCCCTGTCTCATCCCCCGCCCTTGCTACTTTGCAATCGACAAAATTCAGAAATTTACAAGGCTTTTTAAAATCCGAGATGAAGCAATTAAATCTCCAGACTGGAGGATGTGAACCTTTAAAGGCCCTTTGCAGAATATCAAAAGAAAGAGAGGATTATATTTAGCAGGTGTGACAGCCCACGCAGGACATTTCATTGCGAAAGGGTTGACATGAACCAGGAACCGATACTTAAATTAATATAAAACATCTTGGGGGAAAGGTGTTTTCTTTTCTTTTTTAAGCATTAGGAAATCATAACGCTTTCTGGCTTCTTCAAAAGCAAAAGGTCCAAATATACAGGAGTCATCTGGCATGTAAAATAAGAAGGGGAGAGGGGGGAGAGAGGGGGTAGGATACCTAAACATGCTTGGGACAAAGCTGAGAGGTGAATGTTGGGGAGCAGGGAGGCTATGACCGAACACCTGGCCAAGAAACCCAGTTGCATTTTTGCCTCCTCTGCCTCACCTGAGGCTTTGCATTGCCACTTGTAGATCCATGGGTTCCCCTGCCCCTGCTCAGGGCAGAGGTGCAGGACTGGGACATGGGATTCAGCCCTGCCAGGTGCCCCAGCTGGGTCTGCGCCTGCTCCCACAGCTCTCGGTGCTGCAGCAGCATCCTCTCTCCCGCCACCTCTCCTTGTCATTTCCCTAACTCCCTGGAGACACAACCCTTCATTACAGGGGTGCTTTATTCTGATCTTTCTGTTTCTATTCATATAATAACCAACCGAGCCTCAGAGTGGAAAACTCGAGTCGGTATTTTTGTGGGGAGGTGTCCACTAACGTCTTGCTTTATTCACTAGGGCATGTTCCTAATTTTAACCAAACTGCTCTGTTTTGATTTTCCTAAGCGGGGGATTTAATGCCCAAAAGCTCGAGTTGTTTTCACGCCCACTCGATGAGGGCCACACGAGCGACGCTGCCTATCCATAGCAGGAGAGGCAGCGGCTGTGGGGAAGGTAGGGCAAGCAGCAGCAGTCCCCAGCTCTGCACTGCGGCCTGTGGAGAAGGGACCACTGGGTTCCCCAGTCCTGATCTCCATAGGTGGGTGCTGCTGAGGCAGGTCTGTGGCAGAAGGTACTCGGGTCCACTTCTGGAGTATTTTGTCTCTTTGCTCTGCTAATTTCTGGTGGATGTGCATCAGGTGGTTGTTTGGGACCTTCAGGTTCTTGGTCACCTGAAAATGCATAGTGGGGTAAAAAGCTATCTTGCTGCAATGTCTGTTTTCTGAGGGAAGGAGGGAGGGATGGAAGCATGTGGTTGCCTGGACTGGCGCATTGTTGGGTACGCTTTGGCATGGAGAGAGTTAAAGGTCCTCGGCACCCACCAGCCCTGGTCTAGGCAGTGTCTAAAATCAGTCCTAGACCCGCTTTATTTTTTCCTTAAAAACAGGAAATGGAGCCCTGAAGGCTTTTTTAGCTGGAGAGAGAGAGTGAGGAGGGGGTATACTTACTCTGCCCATACCCAGCCCTGAGCCTGACCCAGACTTGGGGGTCTCTGTGTGTGTTTTTTTTATTTCTTGTCGCGTGGGGGG
>JAVSBS010024453.1:0-46505 GCA_033124195.1 Coracias cyanogaster | reverse complement strand
CCCTCGCCGGCCTCGCGTCCCCCTCGCCGGCCTCGCGTCCCCCTCGCCGGCCTCGCGTCCCCCTCGCCGGCCTCGCGTCCCCCTCGCCGGCCTCGCGACCCCCTCCTTTGTCTCTCGCTCCCCTCTTTGGCCTCTACCTTTTGCTCCTTGCTGCTCTTTCACTCTCCGACCTCTGTTTGGGCCTCTCATTTTTCTCTTCACTCCTCTTTTGGTGTACTATCCCTTTTTTGGCCTCCACCTTTTCTTCTTTGCTGCTCTTTCAAATTTATATTTTTTGGTTCTTTAACTCTGGGGTAGCTTTAGTACATTCCCTGACAGCAGAGTGCGTTATGGTGGGGGGACTTTCTGGACTAAATGAACTGAAATGAAAGATGTTTTAGTCTCTTGACATACAATCCTCAGATAAACACATGGAAAGCACACCTTTCTTTAACAAATAAATATTTCTGCCACATAATTCAAATGCCCCAAACTAGGCACGTCTGGGGACAGACTGGGTGCAGCGGCAGTCCAGCACAGCTCAGACACTGCATCTCCTTGTTTTTCAGAGCCAGATCACTAGTGTGAAGCCCAGTGTGAGGCCCAGGCTCTCTGCACCATGCATGGGGAGGAATGAGTTGCCCAGAAGGGTAAGCCCTACAACCTTGCCACTCTTCAGATCCTGGCTTTAACCAGCTAAGGGTTAAAAGAGTGGGATCGTGCTCTGACTTCTGCCCATCCTCCAGAGCCCAACTGTCCAGACCTGTACTTTTAAAATCATTAACTTATGCTTTATATTGAAGACCCTTGACCTTATGTCAAGCACTTGCTCAGGAAGTGACCGACATGAATTCTGGTCCCTCCTCAGCCCAAAAAGATATAAGCTGTTGCCCCCAGGAGGTCAAAAAAAACAGGGAGCACCTAAACTACAGAAAGCATTTTAGCTAATCTTCTATTTATTTTTAAAAGCAATTTACCCTTGAAAAGAACATTTTCTAGAAAACATTTGGCTCTAGGTTTTGTTTTGGGTGGGTGGATGTCTTCAGAGAGCAGCTTTGCTTGGTACAACAGCTTTATATTGAAAGGGCAGGTCTGGCTGCATATCTTCTGAGGCTCCAGAGGATCTGAGTACACATTGTCCCTCATCCCCATACCTTCTGGTCTGCCTTGTCCCAGGGGAGCAGTGCTGTTTAGAGACCTCTTTATTCCAAAACTCTGTTTTCAATGACGGTTTTTAACACTCGAGAAACTGCCATAGTACCAATATGACATAAGTTACATAGCAAGGTGTTAGCAAGGTAGGAAATATCTTCACTACGAATGCCTCCATTCACGACTCACATTTCTGCCATTAATGTTTTTCCTTTTCTGAAGCCTTTATAGCTCTCTGATATATCCCATTTTACCTTTGACATCCTTCTTGCAAAAATAATGTTTAAAAAATTAAAACTTCTCCATGGGAGGAGGACTTATTTGTCAAAACCATTCTCAGATTGATAAACAATGAGGTATTTCAGTCAGATTTAAAACCACAAATTCCAAAAATTTTACCAGTTATGACATTGTTACTGTATTAACCTTTCTATTCTCTCTCTGGCTTCTTATACTGTCAGATATTATCAGAGTAGCTAAGCATCTCACGCATAAAATCAATAACAAAAGTAAAATCTCTACAGGGGTTCATGCTCTCTGGCAATGCTCCCTTTTCGGTGGTAAAAAATTTCCTTGACTCAAGGCTTTTTATTTGGTCTTGAAGAGTGGAGGGGGAAAATGTTTAAGACTAAATGTGGTATTTGGATTGTGTGAACCGGACCTGTGACAAGGAGGCTCTTTAGAGGTGGCACCTCCTGAAGACAGCTGCCTTGGGGTCTCCCGTTCCTGGCGAGGTGGGCATCCATGCACTCACCCATACCCATTGCCTGAGGTGACATGGCTTAGGGCCGACCACAGGCTTTTTCCACAGCATGGATGGGACTGTCACCTGCAACCTGGCTGGGTGGCCTTTGCACCACATGGTCCCTAGTGGCCCTGGGGCCACTGTTCTGGAGGGAACCCCTGGTTTGAACTATTGACCTCCTCTAGCCTCCACACCTTCCCCTAAAATGTTAGATTTCAGTTAAATTCAGCACTTTTATTTGTTTCTAAAGCCTTCTCTCTCATCTGTCTGTTGAAGTACTTTGCATCTTGATTCACCTCCTCCACACCTTTTTGCTATGTTTCTCCTCTCAGGAGTCTCTTTCTTAGGATAAATAGATGCTATTTAGTTTCTTCTAATATGGAAGCTCTTCCATACTTTGGATCATTCTCATCTTTCTTGTCTAAAACCTATCATTATCTCCTTTTTTACATGAAGAGACCAGGAGAGCAATGAATTACCTCAGATATGGAGGCACCAAGGGCTTAAGCAATGGCATAATGATGTCTTCTGTTTCTACTATCTTTTTTTCATCTTTCTGTGCACAGGGACACTGATGAAACCCCGCTTAATAATGTCACCAATGTCATTGTAGAGTTTTCTTTTGTATTGTCATTTGTGTTGCATTTTAGAAAGGAAGAAGTATTTTTAGTAACATGTGAAGCATAAAAGCAGGTGCTGCATCTTCCAGTTTCACAATTTAACCCAAATGGCTTTCTGTGTCATTAGCTTCATGCAGTCCTGCTGAAAAGAACTATAAACTACAATCTAGGCTAGTTTTTTTCCACATAAAATTTCCAGCAGCAGCATATGTGCTTGTCGTGTAGTTGGGGCTGATCCAAGCCGTGCAGAAGCGCATCGGATAGGGTCGTGCCCGCAGTTACCCTGCAGTGCTACACTCGCAGGAAGAGCTGTTGAAGGGCTCCTGGTTATCCCCTGCCGTGTGCCAGCCACCCCGGCAGGGACAACACAATGGAGCCATGGTCTCCTGGAGGTCTCCTGCTCCTTGCAGCACGTACCTGGTGCTTCGTCCCAGTCTCATCCTAATGCCAAGAGGAGTTTGCAATCAGCAGTAGGACTCAGAGTGGTGGCTAATTGCTGCTGATGGCCCTTGCACTGTTGGCAGATGTGTGTGAGGAGGGCCCTGGCTGTACAATGACACCCCGATGTCATTGCAAAGGGGGGACTGGCTGACTCCCATTTAGCAAAGCAAACATTGTCAGGCAGGCCCACATGTTCAGTGGGTCTAGGCTAAGTGCCAGACTAATTTAATTCCCATCCCCCACACATCATGAATTTTCCTCCGAGAGGCCCATGCAGAGCTCACACTCAGGTTGTGGTGATGGTTTCTACAAAGATATGAGCTGACAACAGCACCCATTAAATGTGCAGTTGCTCTTAACTGCAGCCCTCCTTCATGCCATCCCATCGTTGTGCCAGCCCACATAAAATAAGCTGCACTGTAGATGCAATTTCCAGTACTGACACAGATATGGGTTAACCCAAATTTGGGGAATCCAAGCTAAAAGGGAACTGATTCCTTAGAAACTGCAGGCAAGTCACCCCTGGAAAACAAGTATTAGCACTGGCTACATCGCCTTAGAGCAACCTCCTGGCTGTCCTTAGTTATGCTGGGGACAACCATCCCTCTGGCTAGGGAAGCAGCTACTGGTATTTGCTCTTTTATTGCTAGTCCTGGAGCAAACATATTTCAGCCAGATCAGAAAAGCTGAGACATCTGTTTGTACTGCTAATTGGCAGCTTTTGCTTCTGCAGTAAGTGCAGTAATAATGGCAGAATATTTCCACGGTTCCTCAGGATGCTTTGTGAGCAGCAGATGCTTGACTGATCAGCAGAACAAACCATGGTCACACACATGCGACTCTTCCTCAGCTGTGTCTTTGCTGCTGTAAGCCTGAGAAACTGTTGTCACTACAGTCCACAAACTGGACATGAGCCAGCAATGTGCACTTGCATCCCAGAAGGCCAATCATATCTGGGGCTGCATGAAAAGAAGAGTGGCCAGCAGGTTGAAGGAGGGGATTCTGCTCCTCTACTCAGCTCTGGTCGGGTGAGACTCCCCCTGCAGTGCTGGGGCCAGCTCTGGAGTCCTCAGCATAGGAAAGATGTTGACTTGTTGGAGCAGGTCCAGAGGGGGCCAGAAAAATGCTGCGAGGGCTGGAACCCCTCTGCTGTGAGGACAGGCTGAGAGAGCTGGGGTTGTTCAGACTGGAGAAGAAAAGGCTCTGGGGAGAACATACTGTGGCCTTTCAGTAGTTAATGGGAGCTTACAAGAAAGACGGGGACAGACTTTTTAGTGCAGCTGGTATCAATAGGCAATGGGTGGTGGTTTTAAAATGAAAGAGGATAAATTTAGACTAGATATAAGGAAGATATTTTTTACAATGAGGGAGGTGAAACACTGGCACAGGTTGCATAGAGAGGTGGTTGATGCCACATCTCTAGAAACATTCCAGGTCAGGCTGGACAGGGCTCTGAGCAACCTGATTTAATTGCAAATGTCCCTGCTCAGCACAGGAGGGTTAAGACTAGATGACCTTTAAAAGTCCCTTCTGACTCGAACTGTTCTATGATTCTATGACTGATTTCTTTGCTTTCTTACTAACTTTCACCAGAAAAGCATATCCCATTCTGATGCTACAGGTTTGACCTTGGGATCGTTTACAATAGCTGTGTTCATTCACCATAATTTTGTTGAAGCAATGTAAAAAGACAAAGCTTAATTTGTGAAATGGTCCATCTGTTCCCATACAAACTGCATAATAGAATGCACAACTATTTCAATTAATGTAGTAAACCATCTTTAAGAAATACACATGATTTTGAATCTATTTTAAACTGCAGAAGATGTCATCATCCTTTGCTCTAATTGTTCTTGATTTTACCTCCTCATCTTTTCATTTAAAGAAGAGGAATGACAACTTGTCTCACTGGGAGCAAAGTTTGCTCATAGATAGATCAGGAATAATTAGACCAAATGGTACCACAAACTCCAGCAGACAAGATACCTCCATTACAGAGAGTTATGTTGTCATTTCTTTGACCATCCTCCCATCAATCCATCCATCAACAAATTAAAGTTGCCTAAAGAGCCATTTATCTTGAGTGCTTTTTACCTTGATCGCTGTCAATCTAGGTAAATAAACATTTTCCCTAGGCAGAGTTTACATATTTAACCATGTTTCAGGAGACAATCCCCTTGCTACTCATACATCCAGCAAATCACATGTGCTTTTGCTGTGTTTTCTTATTCACCTCACCCACAAGTTGCATCTTCATTAAATGAGACCTGCTCCCTTTGTCTCCCTTTCGTTTGTCTTTAAAAGTGGGATGACTAGGATAAAGTTGCATTAAAACCTGCAGACTGAAAAGAGCCTAGAAAGGAATTTTATACCTGTAGGTTGGAAAAGCCCAGTGTCCCATGCAGTTTGCATGTCAATAATGAACCAAGTGTATGAAATACATAAAAAATAAAAAGCAAAGCTTTATCAGCAAGCCTTCTTAAGCCACATTGAGGAATATGGCAATGCTACTGCATTTGACTTTTATCATTTAAACCAGGATATCATAAATGACTTTAGGGCTTCATGATGAACAGAAGCAATAATATGAGCAGCATTACATTTAATGTCCAATAAATATGTATGTGCCAGTGAATACACTATTAAAGATATTAGTTTCTTTCTATTATTTATTTTCAGTTAATTGATACGTGGAGCAGTTCACACTCTGCCTGCTGCCTATCAGGCAGACACAAAGGAGTAGTGCTCTTAGATATCAGTGTTAAAGTATGCCTAGTGCTTTTCGAAAGACATTCAGACACACACATGCGTATAGAAGGGGTGACATTCCCCTCCTACTGAAGTCAATAGGCTACATACCATTGCTGTCAATAATGACAGGGGCTGTTCCCAAAGCTAACTGTAACTAAATCAGAGTATGACTGAGAGCAAACATGCTGCTGCGGGCAAAACTAGAGAGTAGTTAGGGAAGCATGAGAGGAAAAACAACCTGATATTCCCTGTTGATCATTAAGGACGACTTGTCTTTCCCTCTCAAATACCTTGCAAAGGTGCCAGATCGTTGGTAGTGCCCAGGGACCCACACATTCAGTTTTCACATTGCTGCTGCATGGCCAGGACTGCAGCCATGAGAGCGCGTGGGAGATTTGCAGCCCTGATGCCCAGCTGCAGGGTAGAAGGCAAGGCTCTACGCACGGTGCTAAGTCCCCTGTGCAGTGTCCGTGAGCTGGGCACGGCTGTGCCCGCTGGCCTGCTAATGCCTGGAAATCCGGCAGCTTGCCCATGTGCTGCTTTGTGCCCTTTCACCTGGTGTAGGAAGAGGTGTGATCTTGTAGCCATGAAACAAACGTGTCTCAGTTGTTAAATTTCTCTGTGGTGAAGACAGGATATAAGTGCTTTTGCAGTGGCAGCATGCATGCTGGATGGCACTGCACTGCTGTCAGTGGAAAGCATTGCTCTAAGAAAGACAAGGATTGCTCCTCAAACAAGCAGCAGCGTGGCACGGGCACTGCCTGATCCTCAGTTGAGCAGACCCCAAACAGCATCTCCTTTCTTTTACCTGCAATGTAGTTGGCATTGAACATCTTACTGGTCACAGGCTTTTCTCATTGATGCAGTCAAAGCAGAAGCAAAGGAAGATTTTACCTTTCAAATGGCGTACAGAAACATCTCCTGAGACTACAACTTTGAAACAGCCATTGCAGATTTTGGTGCACCCCTCTTCCCCTGCTTGCTTCTCCTGCCTTGCAGGTGCTCGCTCAGCACAGAGAGGCTCTTCACCCTCTGACAAATTGTCAAAGGCCAGAGATGGTACAGATGTACTGTAGAAGTCATCACCTTTGGTGTTGCAGAAGAGGACAACTCAGCAAGGGCACCTTCCCCATGGACTGCAATGGAGCAGACATGGTAAGTAAGCAGCATTACCATTTTTTACACCCATCTCTCTTTCTACTGCCTGTTCTTCTCAGGATCTCAAGGAAGGAGTTTGCTGTAATATGATTTAAAAAGAGGTAACTTTTCTACCCTTTTAATAGACACAGTAAGCAAGAGGTGCCTTCCTTTCCTCTGTCAAAATAACTCACTTCTTCTGCCTGGACTAATAAAAGAGACCAGATGAGGGATTTGTACTCCTAATATTTTAATCACACTATACCACAGGTTTCTTTCCTCGAACACAACCATCAAACCAGTGTAAATCTGTTGCTGCTGAGTTCTGCAGTTGAAATACAAGGTGTCCTGCTACCCTGGGAACATCTACACCTCCCCTGCCTGATGCCCCCACCCATGGAAGGCAGCATGTCCTTGCACCACGAGGCTGTGCACACATGACACAACATCATTTCTCCCAGATACATGTCCCTAAGCGTAGGTGAGAGAGTCAAACGTGCAGGAGCAAAGAGGTCATTTACAGATTTGGTGGTGTGGGGGGCAGAGCTCAAGGCAAAGGTGTGGTTTGGTTGTTCCTCTCCAACACTTGCAGGGCACAGTGACAAATGTCACTGCAACCTGCCATCCTGAGGCTGTTCCCTGGCTTTTACCATCATCCTGGCACAGAGTCTGCGTCTCACTTTGCCCAAGGGAAAATGCTTCCCATCTCAAGGATCTTGGCAAGATACCTGAGGTGCCTCTTCACATCCTGTGTGTTTCAGTAACAACGAGATGCTACCCGGTGTTTGGCTCATGCTGCCCACCTGCTCATTAAATCTCAGCTGCATCTTCAGCACTGATGTTCTGATCCAGCTCTTCTAACACAAGCATGGATGGCCTCTTACTTACTGCTAACAGGCCCCCCAGCAGAAGTCAAAGGTGGGTAAGATGGCTGAATTGATGTTGCAAGAGTGGCCTCCATCTTTAAGCGCTTGAGTTCCTCATCTTAACTGCATAAACACTACTTCTTTGCATTTATTTATACTCGAGTTTAAGTGCCTGTGCAAATTATAGCACAGACAGCCAGAACAGAAATGAGGCATTTAAATGGTAAATAAACACTGCCTGTGCATAGTGGTGCTTTTATAAATAATATCCCCTTTTAAGCCTTATTCTCTGCCATACAGGAATGTCACTTTTCAGAACATCTGAACCCACAAACATCACACATCAATCTCTTTATAGGCTTATTTAAAGAGCATATCAAACTATTTCTGCAAGCAAAAGGACTAAATTATCCATGAATTCCAGATAACCATCCTTAACCCAGAAAATGTCAACAGTTTTCTATAATAATAGTCCCAAACATGGCAGCTGTAGCATTTGGAATAGCAATCTTAGGAGTGGGCGAGTCATACATTTGTGGGAGCATACCCACCACTGAGCATGTTCTGTCTCTGTATCCCAGCTATTAGGTACTGTGCTCCACACATCTCTCTGCCCTTGCAGTTACATGGTGCCTTTGCTGCCTCCTCTGTGCTGTGTTTCTCCTCGAAGGGTGGGAATTTTTGGTAAAGCTTTCCCCTAGCCCTGGAGAAGCTATTGGAAAACAGGTGCTCAAAGAGGTGCTGCTGGAGCAGAGTCACGCAGAGCAGATAGTGGGATTGGGGGCTCTTGGTGCAATATGATTTCTCTGTTCTCTGGAGTGAGAGGGGAGATGCAAGTGCTCATCTTTATTATTTCTGCCTGAAACTTGCAGAAATCAGTCATGACTGGAGGATCCCACCCTTACCACTCCATTTATTAGCACAAGACATCCTGGTTATAAATTTGGTCCTGTAGCAATTCCTGGTTGGCTTTTGCTGTTATCCACTAAAATACAAAGTGATAGAAAGCTGTCCACCTTGCTTTCTCCTTTAACTCTTGGGTTTCTTTCCATGAGCTCTGGTTTTAGAGCCACTTTTCTGATGCTTTTTATTGCAATGTTTACAATGCAGACCTATAAACATCTACCAAATTCTAGTCTTGTAATAACTATTGCCCACAAATATCTAATAGGGAGACATCAAGATTTGCACCTGAAACACTTTAGTGGGGATACAGGTGGTTCAAGTGCACATTCTCAGCCACTGAGCTGGCTGCCACTTTGAACACCAAAGATCCATGGGTAAATTCAGATGGATATGGAAGCACTGACCTTAGAGAAATGTGTTTCTCAGTCCTAGACATTGGGCACAGGTAATAACATCATTTACTACATTTACTCCAATGTATATGCAAAACCTTCACCTCAGTTAGCAGGGAAAGTTGCATATTTACAGTATGTATGCAAGAAGTAGGAAAGAAAAGAGTCGCAATTTTCTAACTACTGTCCAGAGGCTACCAACTGCTACCCAGTCCTCTGGCATAGTGATTTTCAGCCTTTGCTTTTGAGGAGTGAGTGGGAAGTAGAAACAAACTGCAGTGTTTGCTCTTTCCTGAGCTCCCAAAATGCACAGCCTGTTGAGGATCATCCCAAATTGGCTTTGATTTCCTGCCCAGTCCATACTCTGTCTTTAGTAAAAATATGTGACTTGAACTCACAATAACAAAATGATGCAGGTGTTTTACTAATATAAAGTAAGTAGTCAGGAATAAGTTTGTCCAAATTGCTCATAAGGCTGTTAAGAGACTAGGGAGCTCTCTTGCTATGCAGCCAGCGGGTCCCTGTGGTGGAGGCAACGGTGGCTGTGAGTCTGTGCTGTGGCAGAGCAGTTGCCAATTTCAGCACAGACTCAGCCACCCACAGCATGTCTCACGTTGATGACCGCTCTTCTGGGCAGCCCAAGCACAGATGGAAATGGATGGAGACCCTGCTGAGGAATTATTCCAAGCATTCCCCAGATGTCTTTGCAAAGTGGCGTGGGGAAGCTGTTGTTGCTTTCGATCGTAGAGTGCCTGTCCCATGGCTGCATGGCAAGTATCAATGTCCAAACCTGTCAGCTTGCAAGGCATTAGCTTTCTCTAAAATTTTAAAAGACATGAAGGAAATGCAAACCACAAATTCTTTTCTGCATTACTCTATTTGGTCTTTTTTGTCCCACAATTAGAATATGGTGGTGGGATTTATTGTAGGTGCAGTTTTGCCATCATATTGTAAGATGCAGAACTGAGAAAAAATTGAATACTCTGTGAAAAGGACTGAGGCAAAGCACATGAACGTTATACAGTCTCCTCCTAATGTGGTCTCTCAGAGTGGATAATAATATAAACATTCATCCATTAGAAAAAAACCTACCCTTTACTGCCCCCCATTAAATACATTGGCAGTCCTATTAAAATACAAGTCAGATTTGTGTTTAATGATCTTGAAAGGAAAGTAATTGCTTGAGTATTACCATTCAAATGTTCTTACAGCAGCATATAATATTTACAGTCTAAGTGCCACTTCTGAGTGCTACGTGGCACTGAAGATTGCCCAGCCTCTTCAGAGAGCGAGCCTGTGTAGCTGAGAACCAGGGTACAAAAATAAGATGCTCTCTGAGCACTGTAAAGCCTGTGAAAAACAACTAAGGAATGGGCTGCATAATTTTTCAATTTTAATAAGCTTTTGAAAGAAAAAAAATTCCTTCAAAACCCCTCCAACCCTGCAGAGGCAGAGCTTGAAGACAGTAAATGCTTGCTCAGGTGAGTTCTAGTGTTACCCACGTGAGACAAGCTCCTGGCTCTGTAAGCATCATGTGCCAGCGTCAGGCACAAAGTCGTACTGAGAACTGTGATATTTTGTTGTACATTTTTAACCCCTTACAGTGTCTTAGTGAAAACATCATAGACAATTTGTATTCAACTATTACATATGGTTTTGTGGAAATATCCTCAAATGGAAGCTCATTTTGACTAAGGAAGAGGGGAACATGAAAGTGAAGAGGAAATAAAAATATTTTTATTATGTTTGTTTGTACAAGTCTATCAAGTGTAAAGAGGGAGAGTATTTCATAGAGTATGTGGCAAGAGCACTACAAAGACTATCAGAACTTTTCCAGTGGGAAAAAGTGAGTTCCAAGTCTTTTTTCCTTCTCTCATCTGTCTTGTCTAGCAAGGTCTTGGTCTCTCAGGCTTCAAGAGTGCTGGCAAAGTCTTGGGCTTGGCATCGGTGCCGCACTGCCACCCCACCAGTGACTCGCAATAGCAGGCTCTGGAGTGTAAAACTCTTAGCTAGGTCTGCCCCTTGCTCTGTGTTTGTGCAGGGTGTAGAGTGGGGAGGCCATGGTCGTCGCTGAGACTCTTGCATCCACCTATAAACAAATTAATTTTAAAATACTAGCAAACTCAAAATGTCTAGGGCATTGCATTTTTTTGGACATGCTGATTCTGAGCATGACAATCCTGCCATAGTGAATTAACTTTTACAGACTCAGATGCCACTGTCAGATGCCATCCCAAGCAGGGCGGACAGCAAGGATGTGATTTGAACGGAGTCAGATGAGATATAGTAGAGCACCAACATGTACTAATCAAACTGGTGCCACAGGCCAGATATTAATGTTAGAGTTGATATTAATGTTGCAGTCTATGCAAACTGTAATAGCAAAGAAAAGTGGATAGACCCTTCATGTAACAAGAGGCACATGTCTTTGAAGACATGAACATCACTGCAGGTGTGTGTATAAATCAAGCCTCTATGCATGCCCATGGCAGTCTAGCCATGCGCTATACAGAAGCAGCTTTGCAAGTTCATTTACTGACCTAAGAACCAAAAATCAGCACCCAAGTCTGCCCCACATCACCCTGCAGATTAGTACACCTTTGGATCAAGATGCTCAAGGAGTCCAAAACACTAATAGTGTTTTCTCTGGCTCCTTTTCAGTCTTTCACCAGTGAACTGAAAAATGTGACTGTGCTGAGAGATCTGGGTTTTAGCTGAGCTCCTCATCACAGTTTTCTGATTCCCTAATTAGTGTGGTTTAAATTTCAAGCTGGAACAGATCAGGTACAATCAACAAACCCAGAAAAAAAATGCAGCTATGCAATTTTAACATGACTTTCCTCATCTTCAGGCCAACTAAACAATACATCTGGATTACACAACACATTGCTCTTGAGAACCTGAACAAAGCTCTTACGTTATTATTGCAGTTGGGACTGGGTGTTATTCAAGCTTGATGACCAACTGGTGGTGCTAATGCTTCATTGGATGGGAGGTGAAGAAGGGTTCATTACCTCTCACTAAATATGCACATGCATTACACAAACCTTCTGCAAACTACAAAGCAGCTTTCACCAGTGTTGCAATTAAAGGATCCAGCTTGAGTTTAAAAAGACACTTGCAGGAAAGAGTTACACACATATAGTCCAAAATTTCATATAGCAACACTTTAATCATGACGGCTTCAAGGAACAGTCACTTGCTTAGGACTCTTGACATTCAGTCCTTAGTTCCTTAGTCCTCACATTACGGTTTTGTATCGTTTTTGTACCTGTAATATAATGTTTATTACCTGGGAGGGGTATTAGGTACTAACTTGTCTGCAGGAGGCTGTGAAGAGGTAAAGCATCAAGTGAGACAAGCCTGGGTTTGAGGGATGGTTAGCCACAGTCAGAGCCAACCAGCCTGGCTGATAAAGCCCAGTCTGAGCCTTGGTGGGTTGGTAAGGCTCTGGAGCCAAATGTCACTCCACATTTCAGGCAACACTGTCATTGACTGCAACAGAAATAGACTCCAAGAACTGCAGGAGTATGAAAAAACCAAACTCTGTTACTTTCATTTATTCAGGTGATACTCCTTTAAAAAAAAACAGGATACTTACCATCGTTCATATTTGGTGGAAGCTGTTTACTCTCTTAGAGGTTTGTCTTTGGTGGCATTTTGCAGCTCTATCCCCTAGGTGTTGCACCGAAAGTCACCTGTTAACAATCAGGTCAATGACAAGTTGTGTGAGGGATTGTCCTGTTGCCCAGGGAGGAGAGGGGAAGGACTGAGTAATTTTCTTTTGCAGCATGCAGACTGTGAGAGGAAAACCCCTTTTCACACCAGCTCTGACCTGTGAGGACACTTTCTTGGAGAGGCTGGAGGTGAGTTTCTCAGAGTAACGGCGTGGAGTGGAAGAGGGGACCCATGGTGTGACATGGTTGCAGATAATTTGTGATATATCAGGTGATGATAGTCGACTTCCTAGCATCGTTCTTACCATTGTGTTTATTCATTCTCTGAAATAATCTTCCTCTGATAGCTGGTAAATCTCACAAGGACTGAGGTACCCCTGGGTCTGGCAGGAGTGGGCAGGCAAGGAGATACCCACTGTGCCTGCTCCCTGCACCACGCTCCCATCCCACCCACAACATTTGGTGTGGTGAGTGTCTGGAAGCTGTTCACACCTGGCATTTCCAGTGAAATAGCTAGAAATTACTGTGCCTAGTAAGGAGCTGGCCTTTTTCCACATTTTCTCTAGTGATCACAGTTTTAATACAATGCAATGACCTATTGAGATACTTTAGCCATTAAGGCAAAATTTCTCTCTTAGACAAGCACTGCTTCACCTTCTGGTAGAGGTAAAATTGTGACCATTTTTTGGTGTTTGAGGGAGTACCAGTGCACTCTGTGAAGCCTCAACACATAAAATACAGGTATAAAAAATCTTGGTTTTCTCTGGAGTAAAATACCTGCAGGTTACTGTGCAGGTTTGTAAGGTCAAGCTCACGAAGGTCTCCTGCTCCCCATAGGAAGAGGCAGCAGAGCTGCACAAGGGATGTTATCCCACTAGCAAAGGCAGCTGAAGCAAAGGGAAAGCTGAACTTATCTGCTAGTGTTCACTGGCCAGGGTATCAAATTAAGCTGTCAATGACAATTATGAGTCTTTCTTCTGCCCTCCCTTCTTAAGGGAACCTGATGACACGCAATGGTCGTCAGTCCCTGGTTGTCTTTTCTTTTCCTCCATTCCCAACAACCTGTTTTTTTCTACTCCAAATCCTTTCCTACTGGTTTTCTAAATTTCCTTTTTATGGACAGTACCACATCTTTCCTCTCTCCGTGCATGCTTCTCTCTGAGGAAGCAACCCTGACAATGGCTCTCTGCTTGGGATAATCGCCTGGCAAGGCACGAGCTCCATTGTTTGCTTTCCTTGCTGGCTCATCCTGCTTGTTTCCTATACTCAGGCGTATTAATATTCCAGCTCTGATTGTTGTTGTTTATCTTTTGTTGGAGAACATTTGCCTTCTGTCTCATTTAGAAAAAAGTGAAATCAGTGCCAGATTTTTAGCAAAATGAAGGCTTCTTCTCTATTTTTATTGCAGCCACTTTAAAGCTTGGCTACTTTGGATTGCAGGATGTGCAAATCCCAAGAGGCAACCACATGTTGGGTGTGGAGGTCAGATAATTGCACGTACAAATGTCCAGTTAAATGCATGTCTGGAGATCTGCACTCCTAAATACAAGATCACTATATGCCACCACCGCAAACTGGGGCTGTGTCTCGGTGATGGTGTGACATGAGTGTTCCGGCCGCTGCACAGCAGCGTGGGGCAGAGTGGACAGAGTGTGCTGGCGAACCTGGCCTGCATTTCTGCACGCAGTCCTCACTTTCTGACATTCGCACATTTGTGCCTTAATCTCTGTGGTGCAGGATTTGCTGTCAAGAAACATTGTCTGGGATGAGCTGTTGGGATTCAGATTATCAACCAAACATTAATTATTCTTCTGACTAAACCGTCAACAGCTAGGCTAGATCATACAAATGTAAAGAAAGAAATGAGTATGAATCATGTTCAGTACTTGCAATCTAGAATGAATCATGCTGTAGGAACAAAATCATATACCATAAGCATATGTGTGTCAAGACATAACAGAGCCAGATCCCCAGCTGGGGCTGGGCCATTTAATGCCACTGGCATCAAAAGACGCTTTCCCCGACCTGCCTTATTTGTTCTGAGTGCCCAGAGAGCAATTCCAGATAACGACAATATCTATCAGGTTGTGCTGAGGAAAGCTGAAGCCAGAATAATAAATAAGAGCTGTTAATCTTTTGCAGTAGAAAACTATTTAAAAAAAAATCATGCTTATGCAAGAAACTACTCATCTAGGCAGAAGTAGTATAGGCCCTTGGAGAAGCTGCAACGGGTGCCTACCCACTCACCAGGCAAAGTATCAGGGCTTTTTGAAAGAACAGCAAACACATCTATCTGTTGTAGTTACTAAGCAAGAGGACCCAAGTCTTCAGGTCCTGTAACTTGGGGTGGTTCAGCTGCCTTCAGTACAGATTTATACTTATCTATGTTCCATATATAGTGGAAATGTCATGGTGCTTAATACCATCATGGTGTTGTCCTTGCATTCAACTGGGCTAGAGATTAAGTATTTACATTTCCGTATACACAACTAAATGCTTTTAATCCCAAGTCAGGGGTTTAAAGTCTCAGAATAGAGCCATAAAGAGCTAATGAGAAGAATAAAAATCAGGTAGTTAAAAAATGATGTAAGGTAGAGTCTTAATTTTTTATTATTAAATTCACAGTACATTAAATATTAAGTGTTCATAAACTTTGTTTTGTGCAATGATAAATTAATAATATCTACATAGACATGTTCTTTTACAACAGGGAAGCTAAGAAACATAGTACCAGAGGACCCTGTGTCGACAACTGAAGCTATTAGAATAGACTCCTTAATATTCAATCATAAAAAGTAGATAATGTTATTTCTTACTACTATCAAATGTAAAGTGCCTTACTAGGAAACATATGTGTCATTACTAAAAATAACTACCAGAGAATGTTTTGAGCAAGGAAGAAAAAGACATTAGCAAATTATATCTTGAGATAAATCCATTGAAATGTTCTCTGCTAATCTCCACCATATAAAAATTGCTTTTCAACTTCTTCTTCTGTTAGACTGTAACAGGTTGCATGAGGTTTAAGTCCAAGCACAGAAACAGTTATGGTTTAACGTGGTGTGTTGTACTTTTGGGAGTAGTTACTAATTGCTAATGCCCCCAAAATGCAGGCTGGTGTGTACGCCTTCTGTATTACCGAAAAATGTCCACCGACCTCCCCCCTGTGAAGGGATTATGAACTTTGTGTTTTCCTTCTTGTCCATGAAGAGTGAACAATACTTCCTTGATTAAAACCAGGGGATTTCAGTAACTTTTGTCTAGGATTTAGCAACATTATTAATTCAAATGTTTCCTGTCATTCATAAATACATGGAGGAGGAGGTATCTTCCAGGCCAGTCTCCTCCAAGATTAATTTATTGTCTACAGAGCAGCCTAAATAAGGGAATTATGGTTTTGTTAAGTATTTATACATGACCTGGGCAGCAGACTCATCCACTCTTCACTGGTATAGCTACCAACACCAGTCCGTGGGAGTGGTCTTCTATTGAAGATGGGAGCCTGGAGGAGCCCCTTCACTGGGACAGTACTGCAGCTGGTAAAGAGCAGTTTCAAGTACTTCAAGCCCACAGTGAACCCTCTTCCAGAAAGGGGTAGGACAAAATGTCAGTTTGCATGAACACACACTGATTTGTTGAGTCCTGATACTTTAAATATTTTTTTCCAAACCAGGAGTCAAAGGAGACTCATTTAAGATTTTTATGAGTTATTTTGATGGATAAACCAAAAGAAGTTACCTTTGGACATATTTTTGCCTTCAAAATCTATGCAGTGTCTTCCGTGTTTGCCTTCACAACGTGCCAGCCCCTGGCCCAGCATGTTGCCCGGCCTGGCCAACACTGGCTCCTCTGCAGTGCCGATGCAAGGACCCGTGGTCAGACACCTCCACCCCAGGAGCACACCACAGGTCTCGTGCAACTCCTGCCCCAGTTTTTTTTCTCATAACCCTTAATCAGAAGCCTGGGTAAGGATGGGCTAGAGCAACACGTGCTCTCGTTGTCTGTTTTTAACGGGCGTATGGTCTGCCCTGGCCAGCTGATGGGAACTAGGACATGCAGAGGAGTGCGTCCTCCTCATTCAGCTGCTGCGGCGGCCTTGGAGCCAGCTGGAGCGTTAAGGAGCCGAGCAGCTCCCTGCCAGCCCAGCTCCCAGGGCCAGCTTTAGGCGCAGGCGAAATCGGCAGTTGCCTGGAGAGGCAGGCTGGTGGAGGCAGCGGAACAGCAGCCCGGAGAGGACAAGCTGTGCCCTGGGGTGCAGCAGCAGCTGCTGCTCCCTGACAGGCTTCCCCAGACCCCCGGTCCCCTGTGGCACAGCCCCTTCCCGTCTTTCTTCCCATTTAGGGGGGCTCTGGCTGCTTGCCCACAGCCCTGCCCTTGCTCTGCCTTGCCTGGTGCTGCCTCTCGCTCAGTGCTGGCCTCACCACTGGGACTCTCCTCTCGTGCTCTCTCTTGGAGTCATGGAATGGGCAGCAGGGACCGTCAGTTGCCCACAGTCACCTCCCTTTGGTGTCAGGCTTCCTTCTCATGAAAAAGAGTGTTCTGCCTCTCAAAAAGCATTCCCAGACCTACATCTCAACCCTGGGGGACAACCAACTGTGCTGTATTAGATGCAAAGCCCAAAAGCAGCGAGAGGACGAAGGCAGTGGGGAGGAGGGCTAGGCTTTCCTTCCTACTTCAAGAAGTCCTTTCAGAGACTCTGCACTTGCTCCAGCAAGGGGAGGATGTCCACAGGTGAGAACTCATCCCCACTCAAGCAGCCAGGCTGTGCAGCCACTTCTTTGGGAAGGTGAACACAGGGTGGCTGGCACATCCCATCGCCACACTCAGCCCTGCCAAGCCCTGTGCTGACTCACGGATCACTTCTGCTGAAAGCCACCCATGAAAGACTGCCACATATCAATCCCCTGTTACAGTTTTGTAGCTTGCTCTCAAATGGAGAGTGGAGAGGAGCCGTATGCCAGCTGGGCAGCACTGCTTTTTTGGTACATTAAAGAACAGGGAGAAAATGCCCCTGAGCAAGCACATTGGTGTCCTGATCCTCCAAGTGGGTGTCGCTGACATGTCAAAATTGCAACTAAGGCTGCCAAAGCACTGCAGGACATCACAGTCAATGGACAGACTGACATCAGCTCCCCAGCAGCCTTGGCGACTCAGCTCCTAAGCCTGACTGTGTGGATCTCACCGCAAAAGGGCTGCACACAGGCTACAGGTAAGCAGCGTTGTTGGAAAACACTTTTGTAAAGTACCATGATTGTTGGAACACCTAGAGAAAGCATTTTAAAAGGTCTCAAACTGGTAGGCATTAGTGACAGGGAACGCAAATGAGTTATGGGGTTTAAGTGGGATAACCCCAGGCTGACAGTGGCAGATACCGTCGGTGAGACACCTGGTCAGGAATACCTGTAACTGCACAGCACGGCTGTTATTAGCTCAGCACAAACTAGAAGAGGTGTGATGCAGGCTAGCAGGATTAACAGAGACCTCCACCTGGCCAAATTTAGGGTAAGCTCCTCAGCATTTAGTCCCAGGGTAGTTTAAATAGTTTCTGCTTAAGGGATTGGCTCTGAAAATCCCTCTCTTAAGCACTTAACTACAGGTTCACAGACCAGCCTCTTTCAGGTTGCACGTTCCCAAAGGCGATGGCTCAAAGGTGGAGGGCTGGGAGCTTCTATGTGTGCTGCCTGCAGAAACAGGCTCCACATCACTCCTTTTTGACTGCTTCAAGATCACTGCCGGCTGCCACGCTGCCTTCCCCACAGCGAGCTGGAGTCCCACTGTGCCAGGCTGCGTCTGCAGCGCAGACATCATCGCGGGGCGAGGAGCAGGAAGGAAGGAGGCTGCTCCCCTCCGCTGTCTCCCAGAAGGGCTGCTGCCAAATTATACCTTTCCAATGCTTCATCAAGTAGTTCTGTGGTGTTTTTTTCCCCTGACTCATTTTTGTTTTTTCAACTGGTCCAGCTTTCTGTGATGCGCTTACAAGATATGGCATTGTTTTGTCATGATATTTTTTTCATTTTAAACCTACTCTAGTTGGACCTTTCCAGAGGAGCTATACTGTATAGGCAACAAGCTTTTCATTTGTGTACTTGGGAGTCATTTGGTCAAGTAAAGCTGCTGTATGTAAACGTCACATTCACTGCATAACAATTGGAGTGAAGTTTTTATGCAGAGGGCTTTTTATTTTCCAATCAGCAGCCCTGAGTTGGGACTTTTGGGGTAAACTGGTAGCTCTGGGCAGCTTTGAAGCATCACAAGTGGAGGGTTTTGTCTCCAGAAGATTTACTAGCACTGAGCTTTTCTTCAACTGTTTTATTAGCCTCCTTTTACATATGTATAGCAGTGAGGGGAAAAAAACCTGTTGTTGGTGAAGTACAGAGCCTATTTCCCCTTGTGGTATTCACACCAAAAAAAAATTGTGTGAAAATTTGTTGCCCAGGGCCTCCCCAAATCCTGAAATTTAGCTTAATGCTGTGCGGTTTTCAAACCCTTCAAGCCTTCTCCACCCCCACCCCCCCCCCCTTTAAAGGTTGAAGCTGGGGTAACAAATTCAGCAGTGAGAATGGACGCCCTGCCCTTGGCTTCAGCCAGCACTGCCAGAATAAATCTTGGCCCCCCCCGGCCAAACCACTGAGAAGTTTTCACCCACTTAACATGGGTTTTATAATTTTAACTTGCAAGTTCTTGTTGAATTGAGCCCTGTTGTGTGGACAAATTGGACAAGAAAAGTTTAAATGTTACCACTTTGGCTTCTCCTCAAGTGGTGCTGAGCACAGATGTTTGTGGGGGCCGTCATGTCCCTATAAGAATGGGGGCTTTGTGTGCATAACCTTACAAAGGGCAGAATAGCCCCGCTTTGCTGCCAGCCACCGGATCATCCTATCTTTATGTGTTGATTTATTAGGGCAGGGATGAATGAAACCGTAATTAATATTACTGAAGCATTAGAGTCTATTTAATTTAAATGCCACTGAATATTTCACTTTCAGTTGGGAGTGACAATGTGTTCGGGACTGTTGGTGAAAGCCTCAGCCATCTGTTACCCCTACTAAGAAGGGAAGACAAGAGAGACACAGGGAGACAGAGAGCATTGAGCTTTGTGGCTTTTCCAAGCCTCTGGGATCATCATTCAACTCAAGGGCAGCCAAGAAACATTCCTGCGCACTGGACCCTTAGTGTAGAGGGGAGAGGTCTGAAAGGGTATGGGGGCAACACACCTCCCCGAAGGATGGAGAGAGAGGGAGAAAGATGGAGGTTTACAGTACGTGCATATGTGCATACATACTTGCAAGTATACATGAGTGTGTACATCGAAGTCAAGTGCCAAGGCACTAGAAGGGAGGTAGAGCAGGAAACTGGCCAACTTACAGATGGTCTAAAAATATTTTTAAAAGACTGGGAGGAGGAAAGAGTCAAGACAAGGTTTGAACGTTGGTTTTAAATAGCCTAAACATTGAGGTTCCAGTCCAGCTCTACTGCAGCAAATATCCAGGCATTGATTTGATGGACATCGCAATGCTGGGAGCACAAGACATTCCCTCTGAGCTGCTGCTCCAACATAGTGTCCACCAAGTTGAAAGAAAAAACAATGGGGAAGAAAAAAAAGGACAGCGGTGTGGGCAGCAGCCTTAGTCTCTGAGAAATGCTGTGCAGCGTCAAATGAGCAGCTGGCAAAGCATCACCTTTGCTCCTGCGGCAACGGGGGAGACCTGGTTGTGTTCCCGAGCAGAGCGAGGGGCCGGGCGCAGGCGGGAGGAGCGTGCCAGCACCGGGGCCATGCACGGGAGATGGCGGAGATGGCAGGGCGGGCGGCTGCGCCAGGCCGCGGGTGGGAGTCTCTGTCGTCCGTGGGATGGTAATTAGCACAGTGGGTTTTCTTATAATTGGGATCATTTGTTCTCCCAGTTTTTCTCCTGTGAACTGATTTCATGCCAGAGGGAAGCTGTGTGACTCACACCTTGCCATGCCAATTAGCTGATAAACATCAAATGTAAACAAAGATGGCCTAATTAAGACTAGTCGTCCAACCTCTACATGCATCTTGTCAAAATCCCACCAGCCTTTTGCATCCAGGCTTATTTTCTTGTTTGCTGGGACTAAATTAGTGGCTTTGCACAAGAACCACTTATCTTTGAGAGAAGCTTAGAGCAGGTAATGAGGAAAATTGGGAGCCGGCTGCCGGAGCCGTGTCACACCCTCTGTCTTGGCAGGGACAGACGGGTGAGCACTGCCTCTGAGCCCCACGCCAGGGCTGAGGGCAGGGATTTTTCCCCCCTCTGTAGTGCTGGGGGCTGGTGTCCAACCCCCTAGCCACATCTTGGAGTATTCATTCAATTTGTCTTCCTGAGTGCTACTGTCTGTACATGAAATCTGTAACGTGTGTGTCTCCTGCCGCTCTCACCTGCTGTGAAAATTCATCAGTCAGAGCCCATTGCTTACTGATGGGTCCTCGAAGCCTGGGGAGTTATTTGCACATTGGAGAGGAGGTGTCCGACAGCACACATCTGACTGCAGCATTTCACACCCACTTCGCACTGAAGCAAAGGATCACACAGGTGAGCTGTGGCAGAGAAACAAACCCACGGAGGATATTTTGTTCCAGGAGGTATCCTAATGAAATCCATAGGATTGTTTCATGGCAATATAGGAAAAAAAAAAAGACCAGGAAGGGATCTCAGTGGGTTGTCTGGACCATCCCTCTGCCACTAGACAAGATCATCTGGGTTCCTGCACCTTTCACGGCTCACCCCAATAGCCTGCCCTGGCAACTTGTTGGAGTCAGGGAAGACTTTTAGGTTTGAACTAATTCTCTTTGCTGCACACTAAGCCCATTTGCTCCTGTTCTATCCCAGATGAACACAGAGAGCAAGTCCTTCTCTTCTGCTTTGTGACGATCTTTAACGTGCTTGAAGGTTGTTGCAATCTCTTCCTCCCTAGCGCCTTCTCCTCTTTAGCTCAGCAGCCCTGGGTTATTAATCTGTTCCTCCTCATATGTCATATTTTCCAGGTATTTAATAAATTCCACTGCTCACCTCTGAATTCTCTCCAAGCATCTCTGTTGCTCGTGAAGCACAGCACCCATATGGGAGCATGGCATCCGTCTGGCTGTGCTTGCAACACCTTTGTCCCATCTGTGTCACACCTTGGTTCTTCCAGCCTGACATAGTCCTCCTGAATGCCATCTCACCTCCTTGCATACCTCTGGTCCTTTTTGTTTTGAGTCATCTGAGACTGTAATTAGGTGATATCAGTTCCGCTATCCAGGGCAGGAATGGCAATTTAGCACTGGCTGGTTGCAAGGCTGACCATCTTCAAGCCCACCTTGCTGCCAGTCCAAATGGGCACTGAATCAGCCTTGCTGCTGCTCTTACACTCTTTACTTCTTACACTAGCTTCATCTGAACCGCACTGCCTAACCTTGCTCAAGAAAATGTCATGTGAAGTGCTACCTTCCTAGAGCGAGAGAAAACTGGAGGCAGGGGTATATCCACCACTTCTCTCCACGTGACAGGACTTCTCACGTTGTAGAAAATAACAGGAGTGATTTAACAGGGTTTGTTCTTGACAAATCCCCATCGGTAGCTACCCCCCGGGAGTTTACCAATAGCTGTACAGTTATTTTCTCCAGCACTTTCCTGGGGTTGAAACTGGGTTGCCTTTTCTAAAATTCACTAGTATCTCTTTTCCTAGGTCCTCTACAAGCCCTCAGTGAAAACCACTAATGGCTCTGAGCCCATTTCAGGGCCCTTGCAGGCAGGTGGGGAACAACCTCTCACACCATGTCAATGAGAGCAATAAAACACTGCCAATACTTCCCTGCTTCCTACAAAAGATTACAGCAAATAACTTGGAGAAGTTACCTGTTCTGGCTTGGTCTGGTTTAACTGATGTCTCGTTCTCCCACATGTGAGAAAGGGACCTACTTTGAGAGCAGGTAGCAATTAGCTATGCCACATCCTCACCGGTAGGTATCCGTCTTTCTTATTACCAGTTACGCACCTTAAGTCAGTGTCTCTGTAAATGGCAAGGTTCATTGGAAGGAAAGATGAAGGAATGCAGGGAAGGCAGACAGAGCCATTGCCAAGGGTGGCCAGTCACAGCCAGTGGCAGTGGTTTTTCCTTCCTGGCTCCCTGCTTGGAGATGCTCCAGAAATGACCCCCACTAGTCTGACCAGATTTAGGAAGCAGGACTGGATGGATCAACTCTTTATAGAGATGGAATGGAAAGTATATATTTTCACACAACAAATAAATGTAATTCTGATGTCATTTATTTATAGAACCTTAAGCCAAAGCCTCAAATCTTTAGAAGTTATCTTTCTTGCAAATCATCACACACAGAAATACGGTTTGCACTACAAATGTGGATGTACCTGTAAATCACATCAGCATAGATGTACTTACAGTACAGAAGTGAAGGTGTGAAGTTACCTCAACAGTTTTAATGGACAAGTCATATAATATGTGGTAAGAGAAAAATTTCACAGCTGTTCAATAGTCTGGTGGGGTCCTGGGAAAGACAATTCATGATAACACACAAAGCGGGCCCTTGCTGGTGGTGTCAGCAGGAAGTTTTTCTATTTCGTGAACTTACTATTGTCTAAAAACATTTTTTAAAGAGTTTACCGGCTAATCAGCAAAGTAACATAATTATGCCAGATGACAAAGCATTTTGTGTGTGTGAGTTTCTCTGCTGGCAGAGCTCAAAACAACATGTAGCCTCATAACTTTTTAAATTCCAGTCAGATCCCGCACGCTTTCCCCACCGGCCTCCAGCTGACTCATCCTTTTCAGAATATTTCTTTTCATTACTGTGTCTGTAGGCTGCACATCCCGGAGCCGGAGCCAGAGCCAGATCAAGCTGGTACTAGCCAGTGTGGTGAACCAGTGTTTCTCCATGGTGGTCTCAACAGCTTCTGCTGAATTTCAGCTTTCACTGAAAAGGAAAGGGAAAAAAATCCCAAGTTCTCCAGGAACAAGGAGCAAGCTTTGTGACTGTGGCCTCATGGAAGGCTGCTTCACTGACGTGGCAGGGAAAGAGAAACAACAGGAAAGTGCGACTGAACCTGCAGCAGGTCCCAATGGCAACATCACCTGCAGGAGCTGCAGCTGTCTCCCCATCCCCACAACTGGGGCATGTGGCATGGGGATGCTGGAGGGGAGGTGACCTACACACAGTTACAAATTGGGCTGCTGCAAGCATGGAGTAACCTGGTGCAAACCCCAAGCCTGTGTCCCTGCCCCGGCATCCCATGACAAGGGGAGCCCCTCGGGCACATCGGTGCCCATCTCTGCAAGGCCGCTGCGCTGGTGCCAGCCCGCCCAGCACAGCTGCTCTGTGCCAAGCAGCCCTTTCTCTGTCTGAGAACCAAAGGGAAAACGATCCTTGTCAGCCAGAAAAGCACCATGTAAGTAGAAATGGAAGATTTCCAGTTACTAAAGAGCTACTAGTGAGCATTTTCAAAGTGGCATTAAAGAACACTTTGAAGTACAGCCCATGAGTTTAAAAACATGTCTTTGGGGGATAAATCCATATCTTGTTCCAAAGAAACAAACTAAGCTTCATTTTACTAAATATAGACATGTAAGTTATGGCAAAATTCATCAAAACTCTCAATCATATGTCCCGAAGAGACGTGTTGTGACAGGAGACCAGCAACCCCATGAAAATAAGAGCTCAGATTCCAGTGCTTACATGCACGAGTTACCTCCATAGCGTAAGCAAAGCCACTGTATCAAACACTTGTAGGATTACACCCCTCAGACTGGCGGCTTACACCAGGTCACTCGGCAGGATCTTTCCCACTGTGCGGTGGCTCACCCTCCAGCCAGGCTCCCAGCTTCACCTCCGTGCTGATGGTGAGTCTCCAGAGCTTAGCTATTCTGCCATCAGAGATCAAGTAGAAAAGGAATATTTAAAAAAAAGCTTTATTGATTCAGTTATATGAAATGATCCCCTTTGCAGCACAGTTTACACTAAGCCTCCAAATCTGACATCTCTTTGAAAGCCCTCTTAATATATCCAATTATAGATTTTCAGCAACTTTGTGGAATGTCGGCTTTCCCAGCGACTGACCCCGGAAAACACCATTGAAATCAGGAGGGATTTTGCTATTGAGCTCAGTGGGGGAGGATCAGGTCCTACATAATTTTATTGTCAGCAATGATGACCTCTCTTCACAAATGAAGAATACTCATCCTGAACCATGGCCTTCGGAATGTAAACCATTTATTTTTATAGCTGGATCCTTCCCCAAGTGGGATATTTTTTGCATGGTTAACTTATCCCAGGGCTTTAAATGCTTGCCAAGTGGCTTTAATAGCAGGATGTTGTTTAAAAAGATTGGGAAGGATTGTGGGCAGTAATAGAGATAATTGCCAAGGAGAGATAAATGAATCTTCAATCTCAAACCAACTTGGCTTTATCATTGGGTCAGGAGGGAAGATCCATAAAAATCCCCTGTCTAAGACTAAATGCGTAATGATAGTTTGGGATTTAGGGAAGTTGGCAGCTGCCGAGATTTTTTGATAAAAACATCTTTTGAGGCTTAATACAGGTTTGCAATTCCATATAAAGGCATAAAAGCCCCTTTTCACTCCAGGGATTTGGCATCATGGAATAAAAAAGCTGGAGGTGAATTTTTGGGAGAGGAGCAGACAGCAAGTGACATCTTGAACCGAGAGTTTTGTGGGCTGCACCAGGGTAGTGAAACTGTGTGCGAAGGGGCTGAGCACAGAGCCAAGCAGGTAAGGAGTGTTTTGCAGGACAGGGGGCACCTCAGATGCCCCTTGGCCACCCCTCAATTACCCCTTGGTCACCTCTCAGATGTCCCTTGGCCCCCAGAGTGGCTGGGAGAAGACAGTGCATGCCAAACCCAAAGCTTTCCTTTCTGCTTTGCAAATAGCAGAGAGAGCATTTCCAGAACACACTCAAGTGTATTTATTTATTTATTCATTCACCAGGGAGGGGAGGAGGTCGAAAGCCAACCATTTTAATTAGAACTTACCTTATCATGCAGAATAAGGTACTGCGTGACACAGCAACTTTTCAGGTCAACCTTTTTAAAAATGAGTTGCCAAATAAAGATTGCTGAAAAAGAAAAAAAACAAGGACTGACTTCAGACAGGGCTCTCCTGCTAGGATTTGGGGGATGTGAGTGAGATTTCAGCTTTTCTCCTTTTGTGACATCTTCTTTTCCTTGCCTGCTGTCAGACAGCGCCCTGGGCAACAGGACCCTTGCTGCTCTCTGTGGTCCAAGGCACCTGGGGTGACTTCTGCGAACGCTCACGAGGCTTTTAAAAGAGTGGGAAAAGGCATTTTAGAGGAGATGAGTTATTTTTCAGCAAAAGTCTTATCCAGTTGCGGGAGGGGAGGACTTCTGGGATGTAATCAGTGAATGTGGAGCACTCACAGGGCTTTTATGAGCGTGGTACAGGCATTTTAGTTAATTGTAACTCATTTTTCAGCAAAGACCTTTTCCAGCTCAGGGTAGGACTTTCCCCAGTTATCTTCTTACCAGGCTACTTTTCTCCTTTCCAGCCCCTATATTCTCAGCTATGGGAAATAACATAGAGGAAACCCAGAGCACTGTACAGGGGGAGGCCTGACAAAATGATTTCTCTTTATGATCTGAAAAGGAAACCATGACCCATTTTTCTAAAAGCAATATTTAAAAAGGCAGACCAACATGCCATGAGCAATACAAAACAAGCCACTTTTGGATTAACGAGTTGCTATTTCAAATGTCCCATCTACCTCCCATGTTTGCAATTGCCCCCAAGGGAACTGACAAAAAGCTGTGAGGGAGGCTCACGGTTTGGCGTGATAAATCCTTCTCCATAGGCAGGACCCAGGAGGAGTGTTGGTCTTACCAGGTTTACAAAAAAAAAAGAAGTTGAAAACCAGCTATGAAATATAACAGGGGCAAACCCATCCCAAAACGTGAAAAATAAACCTCTTGCCACTGAGTACCGCTCCGTGTTACCCAGAAGAGCCTTCCCGCCAGCGTGTGAATTACAGCCCATTCCCAGCTCAGAGATCAGCGTTTTCAGACTGGCGTAGCCCCTCTGAGGAGGAGACACAGCCGCCCTGGCCGGCAGGCCAGCCAAGAAACTCGCCACTGCCTCGGGCTCCTCTTCACAGCCCGCTTGCCTTTCATATTGACATGCTCGCACTTGGCGGTATTATTCGGAGCTTTGGGTCTGATGATCATATTTATATGGCTGACACCCAGACCTACTTGCCTATTCCTGTGGATTCCCGTGAAGTGCTGTCATGGCTTATTACCTGTCTATCTGCACTTCAAGCCTGGGTGACTTTTAATTTTTTGAAGCTTAATGCTGGTAAAACAGAATCACTTCAGATTGGTTCGGTTCACTTCCTGGATGTACGAATTTATGATATATAATACTGTATCACACAGCTTGGGAGCACTGCAAGGCTCTTAAAAATGGTCTTATTTTATCTGAAACAAACCTTTTCAAAAGTGTATCAGCAAGAGGGGAGAAGGGAAAAATATCTTTATTGGATTCCAGAAACTTCGGCAGCTTTTGTTGCTTGTTGCTTGTCAGGCTGAGGAGCCCTTGTTCATGCCTCGGTCTAATCCAGGGTTGTGTATCGTAGCTCAGTGATAATTGGAAACTCTTCTCACTCCAGCATTTTCAGCTGTTGTAAAAGTCTGCAGCTAATGTCATAACAAGAATTAAACTGTCTCATCATATTACACCCATCTTAGCTGACTTCGCTGACTATTAAGGTGACAGCGCATTGATTTAAAATTTGTGTTAATTGTTTACCCCTTCTTGCAGAAGCTTTCTTGGGGTTTTTGTAGCAACCTGCAGGCTTTCTGGAGCTGGGAATTATCTTTGCATTCATCTTATATGGACTAACAAAAAATAGCCTCTTTGTCTGGATCACACCACATAATAACCTCAGCCTGTGGATTTCTTTGGCACATATATGCCCTACAATGGTTACTTTTAAATTAAAACAAGCTAGTGGAGAGGGCATGATATTACCAGATTTTAAGAGGCTTTTTTTCCCTCTCTGATTTTTAGTTGTATTTGCTACATGCAGTTTTTCTGGCTACTAAAAGCAGGGCTTTAGTTTTAGATAAACAAATGTAGTCACTTTGCCTACAAAACCTGTCACTTTATAGGTTTAAGAGAGAAAGTGGTCTGCACAGGCCTCCCCTGCAAAATACACCTTATGGTCCATCATCCTCAGGCTTCCACTTTTGGGGTGAATAAATCAATCCCCATGTAAGCCTGTGGTAACAAACTTTTTTACTAGAGTTGAGAATGAAAATTGCTCTGTGTGATATGCTGTCTCTGTGGCACAAAATGAGCACCAACTGGACAGGAGGTTGGTGTGCTCAGTGATTGCAGGGCTGGTAAATAGGGCCATTTTCTTCTGTTTCATTCTGTTTTTTTTTCCGTGATCCAGCTCTCCAAATCCATAAACAATGTATTTCTCTGCAGATATTAAAAAATATATATGCTTTATTGTCTCCAAGACTGTGAGTTTTATTTGCTTCCTTCACTGAAGGCTGAAGCATTTCTCACCTTCTGCTCAACTTTGTTGTGCTTTCTGTCGCTAGAGCAATTATTGAATGGCAAATGGGAAGATGTCAATTCTTCCTAATGAAAAAATACCCTGGCTTAAGTGAAGAAAGTAAGCAATCAAGTAAGTAATAAATATTTATTCGTGAGTTTAAAATCCCACTGTTTCTTGTCCCAGATGCCAGGGACTTTGGATCAGGCTTCGAGCTCATTCTTGGGATGTGACCTTATCTAATGGATTTCTCCTAAGGAGACCCACTCTGCCTTCCCTGGGCAAGAAGTGCGAATCCCATAACCAGCCCTTTGCTCGCCCCATCTCTCACTAGTTCTATTTTCGCTTTTTAGTTAAAAAAAAAAAAAAAGCTTGTGCATTAGCCACAATCAGATTTTAAAATTCTCTAGTGATCAGTACATTTTACACAGTTTCTAGCTTATAAACATATTGTAAATTGCAAAACTCTTCCTGGTTATTTGCATTCCCATCGTTTGTACCTGGGGAAAAGCAAAGTCTCCCAACTGTCATTAGAGAGCACTTCATTAGAGAAAAAAAACATTCACTATTTATATTTTGAGCAGAAGAGTGCCACTCACTCATATGAATAAAGCATGTGCTTTCCCAGGCTGCTGCGGGCGGCTCCCTGCACGCCAGTGGCCTCGGCCAGAGCCTCGACAACCCAGAGGGATGAGCTGTAATAGCTCCAGCAACAAGTCTGGTGGCCGGCTGGTGCTGAGGGATGCCTGGGTGCTCTCGCCACTAAAGCAGTGCCAGCAAGGTAGTCTATATTTAACATGAACTTTTCTGCCTTTGAAACGCATTGCTTGGTGCACAATAATCGCACTTTAAAAGCCTTTTGTTTCCTTGCTGTTTTGATGAACTTCTTTCCCTTTGATGTTCATCTGGAGTTTAATCGCGATAAAACATGCACAATGGTTAGATTGTGGAAGAGAAAAAGGTGCTGGGACAGCACAATACAGCGCATTATCCGCTGTCTCCCCTGTGCTGCTCGCTTGGCAGGCAGCAGCAAGCGCTGCAGCGGGAGAGAACCCAGGCGACAGCCCAGGCATCCTGGACTCTCACCAGCTCCCGACACAGCAACAGCTATAACTGGGCTCACGACACAGGATTGGGCACAGCCCAGCCCCAGGAAAGGCTCGCTGCCGCCAGCACCCAGCCGACAGTGCCTGCCTGCAGCGGTGACACTGCAGGGCTGTACTGCAAGGTCAGTCCCAGTTCAGGGCACCCTCCCCTGCGGCATCCTCAGGCCTCAAGGAGCAATAGTCAGCCTCAACATGTGGGCAGGACGAGTCTCAGCTCCCTCACTACACAGCAATATCCATCATCAGCATTGCATGTATCCCCACAACTCCCCTGCCTCTAGGGCAGGAGGGTGGAAGTTTGAGGAACCCCCACCGTCTAAAGCACCAGGATGCTCCTGCACAAACACCAGCCTCTTCCCAAGCTGCCAGTGCCCCTGGCTCTGGTGGGTTTTGAGGAGCTATGTGGTACTTGCTGCTGTTTGGAGTCTGGCTCTCAGGGTCATGCTCTTCTGTGAGCTGCTCAGTTTTCCTTCAGCACTACAGTTCCAGATGGGAGGAAACCTCAAAAAGTAGGAGACAGAGGGAGCCCCTAAATGGGCGATTTTTTTAATCTTTCCATGACTTTAAGAAAGAGCACTGACAAACCATTTCAGAAGGCAATATGGGACAGCAGGACCATCGGTCACCATGACTGGTTCAGGCAGCATTGTGTCCACAGACCAGAACTCGCCTGGGCACATTTCTCCTTCCCCAGACCCTATACGGGTTTGAATCAGCACCCTCACGGTTTAAATCTCCTTATGAATTATTCATGCATAATAATTCCTAGTGCCACCCTTTTGTCCCCCAGCCTGGGACATCTCAAGAGGCTGTTGCCACCTGCCCAGATGCTGCCTTGAAGCAATGCCCTGTGGTGCCCAGGAACGCCCGTGGAAAAGGCAGTGCCCATGCTGCACCCTCGTGCCCTCTGGGGCTGGCAGCCCGAGGTGACCCCTCCATGACTCAAGTATCACCCTTGCCACCTCTTGGTCCCAGCCCTACCCCTGGGCAGTTGTTGCTCTCAACCACGTCACAGCACATGCCAGCCTGCTTCCCATCCTGGGACATGTCAGCTTGGGTCACATCACAGCACATGCCATCCTTGGTCCCATCTTGGGACACGCCCAGGCTGGTCACACCCTGTCCCCACAGTGGGCAGCGCCATGAGGCTGGGGTGCAAACTTCGCACCCTCCTGCTCTGCGCACACCCCCAGCACCACTTCGCACCCTGGACCCCGTTTCAGCTACCACAGTCCAGGCACCTGGAGGCAGGCACAGTATTATACATTTGAGATGTTTTTGTGCAGCACCAGCACAATAAATCACTTCCTCTGAAGCTTCTCATAGCACTTGTAGCCTAAATCAGAAACAAGCCCCACGTGCCATTTCCTGGAGAGGTCTGAGATGGCACCTGCTGCTCGAGCATAGTTCTGCAGTTCAGGACAGGGACTCACAAGGACGCATTTGACCTGCCTGACCCTTCCTACTGTCTAAGACAACCAACCCCTTGCACAAAATAAGGACAGAGTCCTAAAGAACCCATACATAACCTCACTTCTCCTTGAACAGCCTCTGCCACCAACAGCTGTCTCTGAATTTTGTCTTTAAGAGAAAATTGTAGTTAGATCTTCTGCCAATATTGCTTCTTACCCAGTAATGGATTTGAGGGGTTTTAAGTATTCATTGAGTTGTACACTTTGGAAATCACATTTTCCATATTTTTGCTTGGATTTTTATCCTTATCTTACGACATCTGTATTTGCTGCTGATCTGACCTGCTTAGTGAAGTTAAAGACACAGGAGATTAAACCGAGCAATCCAATTCAGTGCATATTTATAATTTCAAGGTCCTGACAGTATTTGTTACTTTCTAACAATAATATCTTGCTATTGAAAAACTGGTTGTAACTTGGCATTAAAAAAAAAAATAATTATAAAATAAAACCATTTTGTTTGCCTGAGAAGGTAAAATCTGTAAGCCCAAATAACAGAACTGCACCTGAAATGTATATAAGGATTTTTAACAACACTGCTTATTAACAAACACTAATGTCTGCTAGTGTAGACCACGGCGTGCTACAGTCCCTGTAAAATTTAGCTGAACTGTAGTGAAAAAAAATCTTCTTTTATTTTTTTTTTAGGAATGCTTTCCACTGCGTCCCCATTTCAAACCCAGAAAGCAAACAAGTTGTAGCAGAATTTCTCTTGCAAAATGAATTTGTCAAGCTCTGCTGCATTTTGCTGAAGTGTAAGAAACTTAAGTAAAAGTGATCCTAAAGTTAAGTAGCTAGCTTCAGGGCAGAGACTAGTGGGGGTTTCTGTGAGCATATTCGTTCTTCCTAAAGTTGGAGGTATGGGTAGGTTTTCTTGTTGCCAGAGGAAATAATTTATGAGTCTAAGACTTTCCAAGACAGATTCTCTTTCCCATTGCACTATGCAGCTCATATTTTGATAATATTTTGCAGATACAAGTGAAAATAGGAAATTGCTTTACAATTTTGAGACAGAACCTGGGCTCTTCCTTTTATTCCATTACACTTCATATATAGAGAGATTTTATATATATATATATGTCAAGCTTTCATAGCAAATTAAAATTGCCAGTGCTTAACAGCTTTCAGGAGCATTCATGCAGGGCTTGATCCAGAGCCTCTCCCCATCCCAGGGGCAGGGACACAAACCTTCTTAAAATCAGGCACAAGGGTTTCAGGCTGGTCCTGGACACTGAACACCTACAAATACCTTCTTGCCTTGACAAAAAAATGCTTGGGGTGTAACAGTGTGTTTTCCTGGTATTCGATGCCTTGGTTTGCGCTTGGGAGAGCACGGCCATGCTATTTAACACCGCTTTTTTTCTGGCTTTGAATTCATATTATGAATCTATCGCCAAAGAGCCTTCCAAAATGATTACATGACTGTGACCATGACATGCACGTTTGGAAAGCAATTGCTATCTGTATAATATTTTTCTGCATTTTCACCGCTTATGTGCAAGCTGGAAGACTTTTTTTGCTACATTTGATCGGTGCTGAAGCAGCCTATGTAAACCGCTGTTAATACTCAGCAGACTTACGCTGCCATGTGGGAACTTGCACATCCAGTTTTCAGTGACCCCTTCAGAGTTAGGCACAGACCTACTCTGCTGTGATACCACATTTCTATATACATGAGGATATTTGGGAATACACTTCCCTGGAAATTACAATATTCTAATTAAAATAATAGCTATATAATATTACAATGTAAAATGTGCAACGTTAATGTCTGCAATGTTTTATTCCTGGAGGTAAAGTCCACTTAGTAAGACTTCAGCATTTTTCTGAGTGAGAGGTTTGTGCTTAAAAAGGCATTTCTGCAGTTTTCTCAATGAATTTCCTCAGGTGATTTATTTCTAGATGGCTGAGTAGTGGTTAAAAGCAGAGTGCACACAATCAACATAAATTACTAGTACTAAGGAAGCACCAGATATTGGGAGAGTCTTTATTACTTTGGAGTATCTCACATCAGTAAAATAAAATTATTTCATGTAACATGAGACAAAAGCCATTTGCAAAACAGTATCTTGAGTCTAACCAAGTCCAATTCATTTCTAAGCTCTGTAATGCAAGGGCTGCTTTGCTCTATTGCTACCATAACCATGCACTCACTAGATGCAATATACAAAGATTTTTCTTAACCAAAAATCAATTACATCCATGGATGTTGCTTTATAATTAAAATATGGATCCATGAGCCCACAAAGATTCAGGCAGAGCAGTTACTCTGTGTACAGAGAGCAAGCTCAGCACCCTGCTGAAATCCCTTGCAAAAGCACCTGCAGAGTATTTTTAGGAGCAGGTCTATAGAAGCACCCCTCAAGGAGCACTGCCACGCTCCAGAAAAATAGTATCTTGGGGACAAACTACAAAGAAGTTGCCCTAAAGACTTCATGGGCCACCCTTGCACTGTCAGAGGTCTCTGCAGGTTTCACCGACGCTCTCAGGAGGAGATGGGTGGGCAGTACCTCATGCCCAACCCAAACCTGACGGGATCTGTGGGGCCCATGAAGAAGTGCCAGCCTGGGCTGCAGGCAGGGGGGCTGCACATGGCTTGGAGCTCACTGAAGGCTCTGCGTTTGTTCCCTTTGCGTCCTTTTCCCCAAGGATTCAGGGCTCTGGAAAGTTTTCTGCATTCAAGAAAGCGTCTTACGTTTTAGGGGAAGGGCAAATCACACAAATTGGAGCTGGCTTATGTAGCTGCCCCCTCCTGCTAAACAGCATATTTCTGTCTGTGTTTGACCGCGTTTTTCTACCCCATCTCCTTCTGCTCTACATGATCTGTCAATATTGGGTTTCCTTTCATTAGGCTTTCCTCTCCCTTAACATCTATTCTTCCTCACTGATGTTTCCTGACTTTACAGCTGCTTTTTTCAGTGGTTCGGTTTGATTCAAACTGGGACCGTTAAGGTGGTATCTAAAAGTAATGAATTTGTTTATATCTATTTACTATAAAGCGTGCTACATGTATCAGCCTCATTCTTTGGAGGTTTTTAAGGAAAACATAACACTCCCTTAATTTTAGATCCTTTTTTTAATCTTGCTTCAGGCATAGGCTTCAAGAGACATGTATGTAACAGAGATGCTTCATTTACTCCTCCAAATATGCAAAGAATATGGCTACGTGCAATAACTATCACTAAGGGTAAGGCTGAGGACAAGAAAAATAAAATCAATGATAAAGCTGTTGTGAATTCCTTATCATCTAAGAATTTCAACACCTACTGATGTGCTGGAGCCTCCATTGCACCATCACGAATTTTTGAGCCCAGGACATGCAATTATTCACGAACATGAGCTGCGTGTTTGTGCACAAACTGTACCGCAGATTTTGAAACAACCATCTGAGGATGTTAGAGCTACTAGTCAAAACCTGACAGCAAAGGGGAGATTTTTTATTAAATAGGGGAATTTAGAATGTGTCTGAGAGAGAAATCACACGGAATACTAGGACTTCCTGAAAAACCCTTAGAAAACTACATTGTCATCTGGAAACTTGGACATTCATGTGCAAAACCTGCAAAATTTGCAATATCTGAGTCATATCTCTTTCCTTTTACCTGCAGATCATGGATTAAGTGATGCCTGCAGTAAAACACCACGCAGCAGACAGGGAAAGGGGAGGGCAGTGCGTAAACTTCATCGGCCTCAGAGACCAAGCTTTCCTCCACGCAGCTTTAGTCTCTGGTTTCCACATCTAGGTGTAAATCTGGCTTTGGGCTATGATGCACGCTTCTGCCAGATGTGGTTAGTGTTAATCACATATTATTTAGATCAATATGGATCTCTGTTTGATGCATGAAGCAATTGTTTGCTGCTCTGTATTCTCTAACTTCCCGTATTTAACAATATCATTTATAAAAAGCTATTTCTATGCAGGCCACAAACCCCCTTACTCCTCAAATCCCTACTATTACTGGTAACGTGAAGTCCTACTGCTCATCAAATGCATTAAATATTACAGTCCTGATTTTTTCTTTAATGTCCTAATAGTCCCACTAATTTCACTACTCACGGGATATTTGACATCACACTATTTAGTATTAACTGGGTATATGTACCTGGAGAAATCAGTAGTGAAACAGCAGCAGCAAATATTTCAAATGTACCTCTCCTAGAAAGAAATGTCTCTCTGTTCACACACATATATGCTTGTATATGTCTCTCCGTCCCAGTACATTAATCAGAAATGTACAGTTACTACTGCAAAAACCTATGTGGCACAGCGATAGCATAATCAAATGTATGTTCAGACATGTTGCAGGAGGTAGCAACAATGTATAGTCACATCAAACGCTATGGTTTCCGCTTCTTTAAGAAACATTTCTCACAACAGAAAATGTAATTACCCTTCCCACACGGTGATCTGAAAGTCTTCAGTAAAATGAAGCAACCTATCAATACTGTACCTATTACAGATCTACGACTACGGACCAGTGAAATCTGGTCATTGATTTTAGGATTCTCAGTCCTCCAAGGACTGTGACAAATCTATATGTTGTCCTGAGTGACGGGGTTTGCTTTCGGATTTCTGATCTCATTGGGGCAACCACGTAAAAGTTAGTGTGGGCAGGGAGTGCTCTGCTGCTGCTGCTGCCCAGCTGAGTGGGCTCAGGGCCACGTGTGGGTCCTTCCAAACAAAACTGTGGGACACACCACTAATGAACAGCCAGACACTTGCAGACAGAGCAGCATCATTTTCTTTTTTAAGACAAGAAAAGAGGAACAGTTTCAGTATTTGTGGACATTGCTACTTTGCCCCAAACTTGCCTTGCTTTGGAGTCCACTTGTATGGCACAAGCTCAGGTACCACTCCTGAGCAGGTTTGGTGAGGTGGTGATGTGAAGGGAGCACTTGGCTCTCAGTGCCAATCAGTAAATCTTGTTTGTAAGAATGGACATACAGAAAAATCCCTGTCTTGCTGCATCTTTCTCTGGAGTTTCCACGTGTAGTGTTCTCCCTTTGACATACTTGCCCCACAGCAGATTGCATACAGATAAACGTGTCCTTGTAACAAAAAGAGAGATTCTCCTTCTGAGAGACCCAGAAAATTGAGAGGCCGTGTCTCTAGGTGTGTGTGCACACACACCGAGTCCTCCGAACACACACCTTTACACAATGGTTTACATAACTGAACACTAGTGCAATGCAAACATTTACAAGAAATGGCCCGCAGCTCACTAAGGACAGCTAAATAATTTGCTAAAGAAAGCAGGGAAAAGTTCTTAACAACACCTCAAACTTCTCTATTTTAAACTGAGCAGGAGAAAAAAAATGTATAAAGAAATGCTCAGATTTCAGTTAATCTTTAATACCTAATACATACCCAGATGAGGTATTTGGGTATTACACTGAAAAGCCATGTAATAGATACACCCTGGAATTAGTCAGAATTCCCACAAATACCCTGGATATTATCCCCAGGGAGTACTTCTGTCATTCCAAACACTACAGCAGCTTCAAGCCTCCTCTGCTTTCTCTAAGGTGAATATATCAATATATCTTCTTTCTTTACCCAGATTTTAATCTATTCCCAAACCTAACTGGAAAGAACACACTGGCAGAGGTGCAGAGCAGACAGTTTTCCAGCCTCTGTGTAAAGCCTGCAATCTCTTACCCGCTACAGATGAAGTTGCTACCACTGAGTAAGATATACCCCAAATACAATGCCTCACACAAACACTAACAGGGACTGAACTTCAAAATATTATACCTTAAAACCATGGCATCACTACACCCACGAAAGTAAGTCAGTGCTTTGGGGCAGTGTTAAATTTGCTCTGTTCTGCTTGAAGAGAGTATTTCTCACTCTTTGTTTGCTCTGATGATGTGTTATTGAGACAATCTGTCTTTAAAACTGGAGAAAAAAAATACAGCATTCCATCTATAGGGAAGTTTAAAAACATGGCTTCACAAAGTGCATGGCAGCCTTACAGAAGGATTTTCTGGTCACTTAGACCGACCTGCAGAGCTAGGTGTTGCTGCTGTGAATCATGCGGACATTCCCAAATGTCGCGGTCCGGGTGCGCAAGCCTCCACAACCCTCCACAGACAACATCAGCTCAGACACACTCCAAGGAATAGACTCATGTGTGCCAAAAAAGGCTGACATTATTGCATCTACTCTACACCTCTGAAACTGCTAGTTTATGCAACATCATTACTGCATGAGATACGATTCACACGTGAGCAGTGAGCTCGGCTGTGAGATCCGCTGTTAAAGACACACACTCCTCCACGTACTTGGTTTGCTGTCTGCTTCCAATCCCTACCCAATACACTGGGCAGACCCCCAGAACCATGTAATTCAGATATAAGACTGTACATCACTCACACAAAATAGCTGTAAGGACTCCCATTTTTCAAGCTCAATTTTAGACCAGAATAGGAAGATAAAATGTGCTTAGTATTGATCATGAAAGAAGAACAGAAAGAAAAACTGCAGTATTCAGTTATTGACATAAACACCACCATGCCCTGTGCAAGCTATGATTTCAGCCCAGTGACTGCATCGTGTGGACCTGGGAATCTGCCCGTCACGTCAGCGAGCTTTGGATCAGAGCTGTATGTATGGCTTTAACTTTATGTCTGGTGAGGCTTGCAACCCAAAGAAGAGCACGCCTCGCTTGCTTCCTTGCTATGCAAACAAGTACAGACCACGTCACCAAAAGGGTCTGAGATTTACCCAGCAGATCAGTGAAACCCTGGTGTAGTCTTTCACATATTTCACAAAGATACATTTGTCTGGTAACACGTTGCCTCCTTTCTGAAAGGTGACACACAAGGCTGTAGACAGAGCGATCAAATCACAAAGAAATGAAATATTATAGAAATCTAGATTCTATTTCTATAGTGTCTAAAGCGAATATAAATATATTCTAGATAAGGATTTTTTTAAATATTTATATTCCATATATAATATAAATACAGAATATAAATGTAATATATGTACAAATATAGGGTATAAAAATATTTAAATAAATCTGTATATTGTATCCCATAAATACACTATATGCACTATTGCAGTTTGGGGTAAAAGTTTTTGTTTGCTGATATGCAAATACATACAAAAAGTTTCTATATGAATAAGCAATATGAGCTTTTCCAGAGGATCTATAATCTTATATTGACCAGTTGCATTATACACATAGCTTTTCCTGGATAGCATATGTAATTTTCACAGTAACATCATTATTAAACCTGAAATTATTCTGCATTTCTGATACAGAATTTTGTCCTCAGGGTCACTTTTAGAAAGAAGGAAATGATAGCAAAGTACGGGGCTAAAATTTGAACAAATAGGGGAGTGTTATGTTTGCTCATTGTAAAACAAAATGAGAGTCTAGGAGCTGTAATGTATTGCACATCGTATCTGCGTAACCATACCTACTGACACTGGGCAATCATAAATTACAGTATTACTGGGAACCCAGAGTCAGCTGATTAAGAGGTATTTGAAGAGGTCTGTCCAAATAACTACCTTCCTGACACAAAGGCCCCGAGAAGCCAAGAGGAGCTGCTCATGTTTCTCCACCGCACGCAGGATGAAATCCAGAAATTGGTAAGAAAATGGGTTAGATGCTCACAGGGACTAGTGCTCTGCAGAAGGAATAAAACGTGACACTATTAGCAGAGGGTGTGTGAAAGTGTGAATGTAGGGCCGGGGTCGGGTGCGAGGGGTGTGCGTTAATCTGTCTCTGGTTTGTGCTGTGGTGTCTTTGGGGGCTGAAAGCAGCTGGGCCAGGTCCCATCGTGCTCAGCTAAGCAGGGACACAGTGGAAACCAAGCCTGAGACAGGATGGGAAGAGCATCACCATTTGTGTCTGCGTGTGTGAGAGGGAAGCCAGAGACGTGACGTGATGTGCGTGTGCTTAGTTGGAGCACTTGGGGTGCCCGTGCACTGCTCCCACAGTCGGGAAGGTCTCGGAGGGCGCAGGTGCAAGCGGTTGCAGGCAAAAAGGGGGAACTCCAAGCAGCCTCGAACCCAAAGCCTCCTGTGTCCAATTTCACCTTTGAGAGATGCCGAAGGCATCACAGACTGTGTTGTGGCTTGAAGGGGAGACAGCCTCACCCCCCACGTTAAGGCGCTGGCCGGATTTTTGTTGTGCTTTTCCCACAGAGGTGGAGTTGGGAGAGGGGAAGACGAAACGTCCCAACTTAATTTCTTTTTAATGGTCTGATGGAGCGTCTGACATGTGAATCCTCACTGTCCCTGCTCTCCAGCTTGACTTCAATGACTGCTTTTAGCAAACAGCCTCCCCCAGACAGGGAAATTCTGCTACCTTGCCCAAACCTGCTCAAATACTTTGAGCTCCCAGTTACACATTTAGCACAGGATTTTGGCAAAACTCAGGAGAGGCGCATACTTTGAACTGGAGGTAGTCTTGAAAACAGCCCCTTGATCATCAATGATGTCTTTATCCACTGAACCAGAACTGGGTTTCATAAACCCTTATGCCCGTAATTTCTTCATCTCCTCCCCAAGTGCCAGCCAGCCCCTGCAAACCAGGTCATTTAAAAAGAGTTCATATGCCTGTATTTCTGCAGCTCTGCAATATGCATTATAAGTAGCTTATCTGGAGCCATCAGTGACCACAGATTAGTGGGGCGATATTCCCTCTGGAAATCTTGGAGCCTGCACTGCCTTCCCTCATTTCAGAGTTCTTGGGTTTGCATTGCTTTGCATCCGCTCACCGAGGGGGCTTTACATTAACTCCACTTGGGGTTTCAGAGTTTTGCCTCTGAGCGGATCATGGGCAAACCAGGATGGTCATTTCCAGTGCCTGGTAGCAAAGGGGAGCTCTACCACAGCGGTCGGGTGCCTGGAGTCCCCAGACCAGGACTGGCTGCCAGGACAGGGTGGGCTCCAGCCGAGCGCACCCAATGCAGGGGCTTTGCTCCCTGTGACTTCTGCCCAACACACAAGTCCTAACTGGAAATTAACCGCCTGTCCCTTCCCACTCTTCAGGGGTAAATTTCAGAGGCTCCAATGCTCGATAATTAACAAGTTCTGTCATTCCCCTTGCTGTTGCACTAGCTGTGGTATTTTTAAAGCTTTTTATTAAAAATTAATTTCTTTATTTTGTTGAAGACCCATCACTCGGTCACGTGGCTCCCTGTCATGTTCCTATCCTTCCTACTCATATTCGAGTTATGCCATCAAGCTAATATATTGTGACTGCTCTTCTCTCTTGTGACAAAGCCTTGCAGCTGCCTCCAAATCAATAGATGTCAAAGAAATATGAAAACAATCATGACAGAGAACTTAAATCCTGGCTAGAGTCTGCATAATAAAAAATGTGCTTCTGTTCTCAAGGCAGCGGATTAATTTATCCTAAAGTTTAGTCAAATTTTATTCCGGTACCTTTTTCCCAGCAGATAGAGCTACATCTGTTGGGTTTGTAATGTAATTTGTAATTACTGCCCTTCATGTGGTCCAATGCCTTGAACCATCTTTAATTAAAAGCATAATTAAGGGAAGATCTAAAGGAAGACAATTACCAGATGGTCTTTTTTTTAGAAACAGTTAGTTGCATTGAGGATGTATCCTGGTCCATTTCTGACTTGGATGAAAAGGCAGGCTGCCTCCCACACAATCTGCGAGGCGAGAGGCCGAAAAGGGGCTCAGGCATCCCAGGCAGTGCCATGGCCAATAACTGCGAGGGCAGCTCGGGGGGAGCCAGGGGGGTACTGGGGGGACCTTGGGGCAGAGGGTCGTGGTGCCTCCATCACATTTCCAAGAGCAGGTGAGCCCTGCTGCCCTGCTCCAGCCCAAAGCTCTGGCAAAAATCACCCCAGCCATCCCCTCCCGTCACCGGGGACACTCTACAGCTTCTAGAAAATATTTTCCTGGTGAAAAATAGTAAGTAATAGCAATAGCAATAGCAATAGCTAGTGATAGTGAATAATAATAATAATGGGGTGACTGAACCCCAAAAACATCTTCCAGAAATGGATTATCACAGCTGCCCCTGGTGGGACAGACCCTGATGGGGGTGACGGTGCCCGCCCAACCCTTGCTCATCGCAGCCTCGGAGGCTGTGGGGGGTGAGTAACCAAAACCTCTGTCCAGGCTGCGGGGCAGGGGCATCTCCTCCACCGCCCGGCTGCAGCAGCCTCCCCGGCCTCGCTGGGGTTAGTTTTGGGGTCCCTCCTTGCCTTTCGGAGTCCTCTCCTTCCAGAAGAACCTCCCCACCCCGCACCTGGAAGTTTCAGAGAAGATCATTACTAAAGGAGAAAGAGTGGGAGGGGATGGGAAATAACCTCGAAAATATGAATAATGCAGCGAAGTGCCGAGTTATGTGCGAGCACAAAATTTCGAGGGGAAGCTGGGCATAAAAAAGGAAAAAAAAAAAAAAAAAGGGAAACCTCGAGCAGTGGTGTAATGTAAATTAAATTTTTGCTGTATTACTAAGATTTCATTATTTGACTGTTCCTACTCAAAGTAAAGCAGCAATGAATTGTAATCATTTCAATTATCTTCAAGATAGTTTCTTTAGGACACAAGTTGTCAAAGATAAAAAAGTACATTCTTGCTGCTCCATGGGTCCATTTTCCAGACGGTTTGTCGTTCTTGCTGCATGATTTAGTCGGGGCTTTTTTGCATGCTCCGGCTCTCCCACACGCCCTGCGCGGGGGCGCGGACCCTCTCGCTCCCCACGCGGACCGGCCGCGCAGGGCTCCGCGCCCGCGGAACCGCCGGGGCTGACCCGGCCCCAGCACCCGCTTCGCCGCCTTCCTCTTTAATTAACTTCGCACAAGAGGGGGTTTTTCTGGCCGGGTGGGTGGGACTACCTTTTTTTCCCTACTCTTTTCGCGGCGCTCTGCCTCTCCCCGGCACACCTCCCGGCCCACCGCTCTGATAAAGAAATAAAGGGGGGCGGGCGGCCGCGCACCTCGCCTGGCCGCGGGGCAGCAGGGGCAGGATCCGGCCCCGGTCCCGGTCCCGGCCCCGCCGCCCTGCCCGTGCTGCTTTCCCCCTGCTGATACCGGCTGAGCTGCCAGTGAGGGCTGCTCTCCACCAGGAAAGCGCTCAGGTCTCTTTAAGCGCAAACCAAATAACGTTTAAATGCCTTTTTACTGCCGAGGCATTATTTATTTAAGTGGCCGTCGGAAATCACAGCAACGCGGGTGCCCGTTCCTCCCGGAATATTGTCCTTGCCGGTTTATTAGAGCCACTAGTTTAAAAGCGGCTCTTTCCGAATAAAAGAGCGCGTTTCTCCCCATTATTCATATCTAGGGAGTCCCAGGCCTTTAGTACATTAAAAAAGGTTCAAAAGGACAATTCGCCATCCACAGATATTATATTTGTGAAATGTCCTTTTGTCGAAGCTTTTAACACCTTCTTATAACGAATCATTTGTTCTTTTCTTTTTAATTTTGATAGACAATTAGCCATCAAATATACACCAGTTGACTGTAACCGAGCATTAAACTAGCCTTTATTTAACGCTAATTTAGCATAGCTGCTTTGTTTAACTTTGCCATACAAGAACCAGGTTTTGTAGCAAAAAATAGGTGTAATTTTGTGTGGGGCTTCATTTCTTTTGGCCCTCTACACAGCAAGCCCTCTCCTCTTTGTAACCCATTCTGCTGGGCAGAAACACCATTTCGGAGTGCCTAGCACCTGGAGTCTGGAAAAAAATTAGCATTGATATAGATTTAGTTGAAATGTAATCTCTTAAATCTGTCCAAGATTCGGGGAGATAATTACACTTTCACTGAATTGCCAGGGGTCAGCGTCTCTGTGGACCTGAGGAGTTGATTTACTAACAATAGTGTTACATAAAAAATGGTGTTTGAGATTATAATGTTAATAGATGCAGTCACTGGGGAAAGCAGGCGGGCTACAACTAATTCGATGGAACTTGGTTTTTGCTTTACAAGGATTCAAATCACTTGCAGCATTTAATTTAGAGGAATGAGTTTGGCGGTAATTACAGCAAATAGAAAGGTCGCCTTGGAATATTAGTTATTTTTTCCCAAGTTGGTACCCGGGGTTTTGAGGGGAGGGTCCTTTTACCCTGCCCCCGGCGATGGCCGGGAAAGCCTCGTTGCTGCAGCCCTGCACTTCCACCACTCGTCATCCCGAACCCGGCAGAAACTGGCTCAGACAAAAGAAACGGGGGTTAAAAATATTTGTATAAGGGCTTGGAGTTGTCCCTCGAGGGGGACCCGACAGTTTTCAGGGAGAGTCGAGAAGCCTTTCTGCTCCCGGAGGATGCGGGCCGGGTCAGGTCAGCATCTCCTCGGGCACAGGCACCACGTCCCGGGTGAAAACGCTCGGCTGTTCGCGGGCATTCTGGGGTGGTAGGGGGAGGCGGGGGGACACGACACCCTGGTCCGAGCCTTCCAGGCCTCCGAGAAGGGCAGACGGCACCCAGGAAAGACGTGGCGGGGATCAGATGGCCCAAACCCGGACCCTCCGCGCCGGCCCCAGCCCCGGGGGAGCACGCTGTCGGTTCGGGCACCCCGCAAAGCCCCGGCCAAACCCAGCTCCTTGCGCCATGATGTCCCCCCGCAGGGAGCATGCCCCTCTTGGGCAGCGCCGTGTCTTTTCCCCGCTGGGACGCCCGGGCCAGGCTGGGGAAAGCCCAGGCACGATTGGCCGTGGGGAGCCGAGGGACGGGGCCGCCCTCGGGGGAGCGGGCTTGGGGGGCGTGGGTCCGTGCCCTGGTCCCTCCAGGGTGTCCTGCAGGGTGTCCCGCGGGGCCTGTCCCCCTCCCCACTCCGGAGAGGTCCCTGCAGACCCGGCGGGCAGCCCGGCCCGTTCTGCGGGGAGCCCGGCGCTGGCCGCGCTGCGCGGGTGCGGCCGGGCGCGGAGGAGAGCGGCAGCCTGGCTGCGCCGCATCCATCCCCCCGCCGCCAATTGCCGCCGGGAGCCACAAATCCTAATAAATGACCTGCGGGACGCACAGCCCGCGTTTTGCAGCTCAGGCTGAGCGGACGGTGGTTTCTCACCGGGGAGCCCGGCACACCGCGAAGTGATGCGCTACCTGCGCCGGACCCCTCCCGCCGCGGCGTGACCGGGCGGCGGGCGCGGACAGGGGCTGGCGGGAGCGGCCCCCGTCGGCTCGTCCCTCCGCACGGCCCCGCTGCCCCGGGAGAGCCGTCCTCGGGGGCAGGGGCGGCGGGACGGCTCCCGGGGCGGCTGCGGGGCGTCGTCGCCGGGGCCGCGGCTCCGGTGAGCGCTGGCGGCCGGGGCAGCGCCGGCGCCGCAGCCTCCCGCGGCCCCTCGACGCCCTCCGTCCCTGGCTGTTTGCGTTTTAAGTCCACCCGATCTTATATGTAACAGCAATATATATGTTAATTGAAAACTTCTGAATTTAAAAAGGTTGTGACAAGTTATAATTTGTCTTGTCAATGTCTGGAGTCCTTGTTTAGCTCTTTAGTTGTGTCTGCTGTTCGTGCCTGTCAGATAACAGCTTGCCTAACACGCTGCCTTCCTCTCTTATGGCACGGAAATGACAAATGTGCTGTTTTATCCATACAATTTATTTCATTATTGTTGCCAGCACGAAGCATCACAATCAATCATAAGGAAGTCCAGTTGGCAGGTGTCAATCTTGGTATGTTTTTGTACGTCTCAGTCTATATTTAATCCAATTACAAGGGTCATGGAGTAAGTGCAAATCCCCTTGTTACAACTCACATCTTATTCAAGATTTTAAGTAAAAAGTCAACTTGATCACATGGGCGCTTTGGGGGACCTCCGATACCTTTTGATATGTCGTCCCCCCCTCCCAATTTATGCAGAGATAGCGTTTTATTAAAGAGTTGTCGCGGGTCGTTCGAGGTTTGGGGAATTTTTTTTTTTTCCCTGAGTGTTTGTGTGCAAATGAAGTATCTTGTTATTTTGCTAAAGAAGAGGGAGGCTTTAATGATGGGAGATCTTTCCGCTCATTGCCCTTTCAAATACAATTGTAGATCGAACTCAGCCTTGTCACGTTGAGGAAAAGTGAATTTCTAACATCCAGGACGTGCCTGTCGACTTTCAGCGAATTGCATCCAATCACCCCCAGGGAATTCAGCTAATGTCTCAGTCTAAACCGGGATGAGGGGAGAAAAACAAATCAAACATTGTCCGGAGTCACGCTTATTATGAAAATGTTTTAAAGGATAGAGAAGGGAAATAATTCAAGACAACCCAGAATAAAGTTTTAGACAAATTAATAGCATTAGGAGTCGTCGGAAAAAAAAAATAGAGAAAAGCCCAGCTACAAAGCTAAGGTACGAAGAAATTATTTATAACTGTACGTTTCTTTTTTTTTAAGCAAGAAGGGTTTGGGTTTTTTAAAACTTGATTGATTTTTTTTTAAATGAGAAAATAAGGTTACAGCATTGAAAATAATAGTCTTATTATACAGTCGGCTACAGTGGGATTCTTCACGAGGGGAAATGTTATCCTTCTGCTAAATTTCTGTCTTTAGGACGCTTCAGTTCACAGAAGTTTCTTGCAGCATCTTAAATTAAACCCCCCCAAACCCTCCCGCACACTTATCCCGCTTGTTACAACAAGTTGCCAGCTCGCAGGGGCGCACAAGCCGGGGTGCCCCGCGTCAGCCGGCTCAGCCCGCTCTTGGCGAATGCTCAGGAGAAGGCGAGGTGCAACCGTTTACCAGGTTGCAGGAGAGCCTCGCAGGCTGCCATCCACACAACAGGCGGAATGCTCTCAGCCCTTTATATGGCAACACACGAAAAGCCATTTCAATAATAACTCAGGTATTTTTTATTCGAAGAGATGGAGCTATTCAGTTTCTATCAAACTGCGAGAGGGCTGAACCGACAGGACGAGAGGATTTAAAAAAAAAAGAACAAAAAACCCAACCTAAAACAAAACAAGAGCAAAATTACATTTCCGCACCAAGGTTTAAACGTAATCCTGGGGGCAAAAGAGAAATGTTAGACAACAAAGAAACGTGTGGGGGAAATAAAGAGAAAGTATTTAAAACCACATACCTTGGACAAGGGCAAAATATCCCAGCTAAAATGCTAGTCAAGTGCCTCTTTCCTTCAAAGCCAAAACCACGTTTCTATCGCAATATTTTTCCTGTTCTAGAGAGTTTCCTTTGGGTTTTACCGTTTATTGTAGCTAGTCTCGGACCCCGCAGCCTGTGCAATGCCACAGTAAACAAATCGTCCTGATGTGCTTATTATTATTGCTCAAGTTCTGCTTGGATAGAGAATTAAAGCTCATTATTACAGTGTGTGTTGAGAATTGCTCAATCTATGCGAACACGGGGGTTTGGGGCATCCTCGGGAAAAAAAAAAAAAAAAAAAGGAAAAGAAAAAACACCAGAACTTCATATCGTGGTGTAAATCAAATATGTATAATGCTTATAAATTTGTAACTCGTCGCCGTGCCCCTGCTTCTATCCCCTGCGCGCAGCGCCCGCACGGAGCCCAGCTTTCTTCCGCGCCCGCGGGGCTCCGCTCTGCTCCGCGGAGCCGCCTCCCTCTTCCTCTTCGGCCCAGGTGAAGGTCTCAGACCCGACGGTGACAGAAAACCGAAATAACGGGGCCACACGCAGAGGTGGGGCAGGGCTTTTTCGTCCCGTTTCCCCGGCACCGCTCCCTCCCCGAGCCACCCGGTTCCCGGCGGGGCGCGGGCTCTCGGGCGCTGCCCGCACGGCTCCGCGCCCGGACACCCCGTTCCGCGCTCCGCGGGCG
>JAVSBS010024452.1:0-20027 GCA_033124195.1 Coracias cyanogaster | reverse complement strand
TCACAAAGAGGTGTGCTTGACTTTGAAAAGGCAGAAAGCTTCATTATAAGGTTGGACTAGATGATCCTAGAAGTCTTTTCCAACCAGAATGATTCTATGATTCTATGTAGGTTTTTCATGTTGTAGAAAATAAAGCTAAAATAAACCCTACCTTACCAAAGCTCTGCTGCTGGCTGTGGGGACTAAGGGTGTTGGAATGACCAGCTGAAGAATCACAGAATGGTTTGGGTTGGAAGGGACCTTAAAGCTCATATACTTCCAACCCCCTGCCATGGGCAGGGACACCTCCCACTAGACCCAGTTGCTCAAGGCCCTGTCCAACCTGGTCTTGAACACATACAGTGTTGGGGCATCCACAGTCCCTCTGGGCAACCTGTGCCAGTGTCTCACCATTCTCAGAGTGAAGAACTTCTTCCTTACATCTAATCTAATCTCCCCTCTTCCAGTTTGTACCCTCGTCCTGTCACTACAAACCCTTGCAAAAAGTCCCTCCCCAGCTTTCTTGTAGACCCCCTTCAGATACTGGAAGGCCATAATAATGTCTCCCTGGAGCCTTCTCCTCTGCAGGCTGAACAACCCCAACTCTCTCAGCCTGTCTCTGTAGGAGAGATGTACTGGGGGGCTCCAGAGCTGAAAGAAGTTGTGGTCTGAACAGTTCACCATTACATAATAAAAATACTTATTCTCAATCTGGGGTTGCCATCAAGATATTCTTCTTGTCTTATCCTTCCCTGGCAGGTTTTCTCTCCTAAGGGTTTTGGAATTTGCTGCCTTGCTCTTCTCTTTCTCCAGCCAAATCAAATTTGTCTTTCACAAGCCTTTTGCCATTTTGAGGGCATGTTTCAGATGTGCCGGGATTTTCAATAGTAGCGCTACGGTGAATTGTCTGATGGTTTCATCCTTCTAGGCCTGAAGTTAGGCACAACATCAAGTTTCCTCTGCAGAGTAATGAATGCTTGATTTTTGCCGCTGGTGGCTGCTCCTGGTGTCACATGAAGCTAGCAGAAGGGTCTGCAGAAATGGCCAACAGAAGACTTGGCGCTTGGCCAGAGATTTTTATATTTTAGCTACAATCTGTCATCTTACTGATGCATGATTATGAGTTCCAGTGGCTTCAAGACAGGGAGTTTAGATATTTATTCATTGGGTTTTTTATTAAAAAGAGATTTTGGGGCAGAAGAGAAGCTCTGTTTTTGATCTATTACATTGACTTTGTAGTACCCTGAACTTTCAATCTTTGATAAGTTTACCATTAAACCCAACAGACAGTTAAGGAACCGAACCTCTGTAGCGACAGGCAAACTGAGTCAACGTCAGGGTTCCCATTTCAGTCTGGGAATGTCATTGAGTTGAAATCTGGTGACCAAAGATGGTGGATAATCAAAGATGATCAGAGGGCTGGAACACCTCTCCTACAGAGACAGGCTGAAAGCGTTGGGCTTGTTCAGCCTGGAGAAGAGAAGGCTCAGGGCAGACCTCATTGCGGCCTTCCAGTATCTGAAAGGGGGTCTACAAGAAAGCTGGGGAGGGACTTTTTGCAAGGGTTTGTAGTGATAGGACGAGGGGTGATGACTTCAAACTGGAAGAGGGGAGATTTAGATTGGAAATTATAAGAAATTTCTTCACTCTGAGGGTGGTGAGACACTGGCACAGGTTGCCAGGGGGATTGTGGATGCTGCATCCCTGGAGGTGTTCAAGACCAGGTTGGGTGGGACCTTGAGCAACCTGGTCTAGTGGGAGGTGTCCCTGCCTATGACAGGGGGTTGGAACTAGATGATCTTTGAGGTCTCTTCCAACCCAAACCATTCTATGGTTCTATGATTCTATGAATACAGTTAGAAGGGACATTCTAACTAACATTCTCCTGGCCCAGGTTTTCTGTGGGGTTTCTTAAGGTGGTAAATCATCTGCCTAGGAAGCTGTCAAGCTGCAGCCTGCTCAGGCAAGCTGAGGTACGGCACAGGAGGACTTGCATTGTGCAAATTGTGGAGCAGGCCAGGGCATTGCGTGTGGGCTGAAGCACTGTGCTGGTTGCACAGATCTCGAGCTCAGCTTCCCAGTGAACGGCCCTGCCTTTGCAGAGGCTGGTCTTTAATTGGCACGGTGATAAAGAATGCACTAGAATTCTAGAAAGGTTACCTGGATGATGTCAGTCAGAAGGTACCATTGTAGAGCCTTTACAGATCTGTATTTCATAGAATCATAGAATGGTTGGGTTTGGAAGGGACCTTAAAGATTATCTCGTTCCAACACCCCCCCTGCCATGGGCGGGGACACCTCCCACTAGACCAGGTTGCTCAAGGTCCCGTTTTCTTGTCCGAGGCCCCATTTTCTTGTTCAAAATAATTGCTGACATTTAAAGAGATTGATATTATCTGTGACATTGCTTATTTAAGCACTGATGGTAATCCCATGCATAACAGCCCAGTGATGTGTGATAACCTGTTGTGTGCTGATTAGAGCAGGTATTGGTGAGTGGCTTGCTCTCTACAGCTACCTGAAAGGAAGTTGTAGAAAGGTGGGTGCTCGTTTCTTCTCCCAGGTAACTAGCGATAGGACAGCTCAAGTTGAGCTAGGGGAGGTTTAATTTGGATATTAGGAAAAATTTCTGTAGTGAATGTGTGGTCAAGCCCTGGAACAGGCTGCCCAGGGAGGTGGTGGAGTTGCCATCCCTGGAGGTGTTCAGAAAACATGTAGACATGGCACTTTGGGATGTGGTCTAGTGTTCATGATATTGTTGGGTTGATGGTTGGACTCGATGACCTTAGAGGTCTTTTCCAACCTTAATGATTCTATGATACCTTTCTGGAGATATGCAAGACCATGATCAAAGTGTTCTTGAGTTGAGTTGATAGGTTAGAAGACTATAAGCAATTTTTTTTGCAACAGAGAAGGGTATGGCATTTAAAATCTCAGGAGAGAGAATTCAAAACCTTTGATGGAGAATTTCCATTTAAAGCTCCTCTTTCTTCTGGATGACGCAAAAGGTGATGTTAAAAAAAAGCCTATGGTAAAAGAGTAGGTGCTACCAGTGTATTTGTTGAGGCTGGTTGTGTCAGGAGAGGACCTGTGTGGTGTGAAATTGAGGTAAAAATAGGGGGGTTAAAAGGCAAAGTAGAATCATCTGTTCTTGAACAGCATTTGTATCATTGTAGAAATAACGTTAACAATGAAACTAGGAAGGTAAGGCAAAGTATAGCCTCCGAAGTGACTGCTCAGGGGGTGTATTTTGGTTTTGTTTTGGTTTTTGGTTTTGAGATATGGACATTCCAGATGCAAAACTCTGTGCAGATTTCTGTGCAGCTCTTCTTTGTGCATCCTTGGATTACAAGCTCCTGAAGGGTCCCCCTTTATCGAGGGTCCTGGTTGCTGCTTTAGATGGGATTGGGGCTGGTAAATATTGCGTGAATCCTTCAAAGGCTCCCCAGAATCATACAGAAGGTTGGGTATGCCATGCTTAACTTAATAAAGAGTGTTTGAACGTTAACTGCTTTAATGAAGAAATTTGTTGTAGAGGCCAAATGGCTTACCCCAAAATTCCGATGGCATAGCTCAGTCTGTGCTCTGCCATGAAGTACTTCCCTCACACAGCAAGCCACCCTTCCCTTGAACCCTGATGTTCTTCAGCTGTGTGAATTACTTTTCTTTTAAAAACACTTTTTAAAAGCATATGAATTTTAGAAAGAAGGATACACTAGAATGAATTCTTAGTATTTTTCTAATTCCTAGATACAAAGAGAGCTACTCAACATGTGGTGTCTTCCTTGAGGACCTTAGTCTTGAGCAATCAGCATACAATAAAACACGTCTAAATATTTCAAATATATTAAAACCATGTAGACTGATTGTGTCCCTCATTGTGATATGGTAAATGAGATCTCCTGATGCAGAAGCAGTGGAGTTTGAAAATGGCTGTTCCTGTGATTTGTGTGGCTTTGGACTGTGCTTTATGAGGAGACACAGAGCCGGCACAGTGTGCTCTCACCTTGGGTGGGCTGAAATACTGGGTGCTGTCTTCTGCAAGACTGAAGTCTGTCTGTCTTCCCATTGCTGTGTGGTCATGGAATCCATGGGATTGAGCTTTCCTTTTTGGCTTTGTGCCTAGGGTCTGTTGGAAAACTGGTGAGACAACCCTGGTCTGTACTTCTGTGCCCATGACTTTCTAACTGGCTGTGGTGGTGCCGAGATCATTGTGTGGCCGTTGGTCTGGCCTGGAACGGGTACGAGCCTGGCAGTGATGGTGCTCTTGGTGTCTCTCCTGTGCTTGCCAATCTCAGTTGCTTCACCACCTGCCTCCTGACTTCAGTTGCTTGTTGAAGGCAATTACAATTCTGCAAACCTTACTTGGGCAGCAGAGTAGAGCCGAGCTGGTGCTTTCCTGGGTTTGCCAGGAGACCAGTGTGGGCCTTGGTGAGTGTGCTGACAACACTGTGTTTGTGTTTCCTGGCTCTGAAGATGATGCAATATGAACCTGCTGTTTGGGAAAATCCTTTGACGTCACCAGAGAAGAGCGAAATGCATACATTTCGTTAATTCTATGGAGAATTGGAAGACGGCATGCACAAAGCAGGAGGTTGTTAGATGACTGTTACCTTCTCTGCTTGCTCCTACCGCTGCTAGAATTTACAGAGAGTAGTAGGTGGCAGTTTCTGCAGATGCTGCACTGCTCCTGTTACCAGAAATAAACTTATAATGTGGATTAAAAGGTCCTGGGAAGTCTGTTTTCTTTAGGAAATCTTCCCTTAGGAAGATTAACATGCCTGAATGGAATTCCTCTGATGTGCCATGCCTGTGTCAAGAACTGGAGTTAAGCCACCTGAGACCTTACAGAACAGGGTATGCTCAGTCTTGCTTGTTGGCTCCTTGTCTTGTGGTAGCACCTGTGTAATGTGCTAGAATTAAGACTTCTCTAATAGAGTTACTGCTTGTTGGCATAAGACCATAGCAGTTGCTTTTGACAGTCTAGAAGGTCTTGATTCCTCTGAATGAGGATTCCATTGAAGAAGCTAAACTGAAGTCCCCTCTCTCCCTCCCTGAACCCTCTTCACCTGGTTGGAGGTGCTACTTGTACACTCTGCTGATTAAAGCAGGTTCTTAACATACCATTAAAAAAAGGGCACATTTCTGTGCCATGATTCTCATTTCATTCTTCTTATGGGCTTTTAAAGCTGTCCACAATCCCACCAAAACCTTTAAGCTCTGGGACCAGCAGATAACTCCATATGAGCTGAAATTTAGTTAGACTTTGATCAATATGAGATTATATATTGGACACCTGAGCAGGTGAGTGGCTTCAAGTGTGTCTTAGAAAGTAGTGTGCTGGAGCTGAGGGTTCTGGGACTTTGCCTCTTATGCTTAGGTATGGTGATCTCTTTGGGACAACCTCCTTTGATGTTCAAAATTGAGTGCCACTGATTGTATGTAGTATGATGGTCTTAGCTGTGGGCTCCATACCAGTGTAGTTTCTTGCTAATGTATTTTAAGTGGTGATAGTTACAACCTGCTACCTAGAAACTATGCTTAAGTATTTTCTTTCTCCTTGATGTGAACTTTATCCAGTTACAAAGTGTAGACACTGCTGCTCCTGAAAGAATGTTCCTTTTCTAGAAGGGAGGGGAATAGTAAATGTCTGACTTGTTCCTTCACTGCAGTGAACTTGGAAACAATTTTGGCCTAGGCTGTCCATTTTGTTTAAGATTTATTCATGGCTTTCAACTTCTGTGTTCAAACTGTGGAAACACACAGACATGGTTTTCAGAGAATTCAATCTCTGATTCCTCAAGGCAAAATCACACCAGCAGTGCGAGGTCCTGCCCTTTGGGGTTTTCCAAGAACACAAACCTGGATGCGTTCCAAATTTTCTGAGCTGGTACCTGTATCTTTGACCTGTTAAACTGAGGACAGTCACACTGAGAGGTTACCAGCTCATTTCAGATTACCCTAAAACTCTAACCTTGGTAGTTACATGGAAGAAATATCCTGATGAGTCTGGAAGTCAATAAGGAAGCCTGTGCTTTGAATGGCAGTGTTGGTCATAGGTGCGTAGGTGTGTGTCTGAGCAAGCTTTTCCCTTGAAAAGTGAGCTTCTCATTCTAATACACCTCTGTAAGCAACTTCAGGCTGATTTAAGTAGTTCAATAGTATGGCGCTAACCTGTGGAACATCTGGCATGATCTGCCACTAAGGTCAGTCGTGTTGTTTGTCAGGAAAAAAAGGTCATCTGATCCAGACTCAACCTAGTTATATAGTAGTTGGTTGAACTGGGCATTCTGTTAAGTTGTTGGCTTGTTTAAATGGTGGAAATAGCCTTTTCAGAAGCAGCCTGAGTCTGTGAACCATAAAATTGGTGGTTTGTGGCCCAGTAGAAGGACTAATCTGCTTGTGGATCTTGGAATTCATACTTTTCCCTCTGACTTAAGAGATCTACAGTCTGTGTTGATGTTTTGGATGGGGAGGAGCTCCCAACAGGTCCATGCCTTTCTTGTGCTGGAGGCTCCAGAGCTGGGCGCAGTGCTCTAGGTGGGCTCTCAACAGAGTGGAGCAGAGGGACAGAATCACCTCCCTCAACCTGCTGTGTATGCTGCTTTTGATACAGCCCAGGACATGGTTGGCTTCTGGGCTGCATTTGTTTATTGCTGGCTCCTGTTGAGGTTTTCATCAACCAGCACCTGCAAGTCTTTCTCCCCAGGGCTGCTCTCAAGCCATACTCAGCCCAGCCTTGTATTTATGTTTGGGATTGCCCCAGCCCAGGTGCAGGACCTTGCACTTGGCCTTGTTGAACTTCATGAGGTTGGCATGGGCCCACCTCTCAAGCCTGTCCAGGTCCCTCGGGATAGCTTCCTTCTCTCCAGCATTCTCAATGAAAACCCATCTGCAGTGGCTTCCATGCTCTCTTTTCAGACTGACCACAAACAGTGACCAGCCCATGAAAAGATGACGTTCCACAACCTCTGTGGTGCCTTGTGTCCCTGAAAATGTGCTGTTGTGCTGCAGGAGGCACAGGGTGTCAGACATGGGCTTTCAGTTCACGTAGCATCAGACCAGTAACGTGCCTGTGAGGCTGTTAAGATGTAAAAAGTTGTGATGACTTGTGTGCGGGAAGGATGAACTTGAGCAAATCTGGAGCACAGTCTTGAGGGTACTTTCAGTGTTCGTTGAATGGGAGGAGATGAGTTTTAGCAACAGCCTACATGGACTGTCCCTGTGTATGGGTGTCTTGAACACCTGGGAGAGTGACTTAAGAGCAAATGGTTACAAGTGGACACAAACCCAGTTAAACTAGAGATTAAAAGGTAAGTGAGCATTACAGCAGTAAGATTCTGGCATAGTCATCTGGAATGATAGCGAAGTGAGAACGGAGCAGTGATTTAAATGGTAAAAGGGAAAGGAATGTGTGTCTGCAGTGGCAGTTCCTGTAGTCTTGTCTCCTTATCTCTCCATCCAGCCTGACAAATGTCTGCTCTGAGGTCTTTGGTGATTAGACTGATGATTAGTGTTGGTGTGTGCCCTGTAAGAAAAATATGAAGTTAACAGCTGGGGATGGCACCTGGGTTGAGGTAAATCCCTCTGGAAATCCTTGGTGTGGTGATAACACCTTTTTTGAAACAAAGAAGGAAACCACGGTGAGCTTGTGAGGTTGCTTTTACTGGCTGGAAGGAAGAGCCAGTGACCTTTGGTTGGTAAGTCCAGGAGACCACCAGCAGTAATCCATGAAAACAGATACTCTGGAGCAGGAGCTCTGTGGTTCAAGTTCGTCTGTGTTTACACAGGACCTAGATCTGTGGTGTGACTTCTCTTGCTTTCAGAAATGTAGTGTATGAATGCTCCAACAAGGAAACTTTGGAAATGGCGAGGGAATGGTGAAGTGTAGGTGCTGGTTGTCTGGGTAACCCATCTGATCCACTACCCTGGTGATTTGAAATAACAGAGATACCCAGTTTAGCTTCAGACAGCCAGGTCATTTTGGGTTTGGATTTTTGGTTTGTTTGGGGGGATTTTTGGTTGATTTGTTTTGTTTTTTGACTGGACTGTTTACTTCCCACTTCTTTTGGCCAGCAGTAGAGCCTTTTATCAGCTTCTTCATGAGAGCTTTGAGTAGAGGTGAGCTGCTGTTGTGCTGCTCCTTGTAAACTAAGTCCATGCTCATTTTTTAGCCTTTGCTCAGGGGTAACTTCTAAATCCTGTGGAATTCTCTCAGGTACTTCTCCTCTTTGGGTGCTGTGGTCTTCAGCTATGGTTGCAGTGGGCCTAGATGAGGCCTCCATGCTGGGTTCCAAAGATGTAACTCCCTTTCTTTCCTTGGGCGGTACTTTTTTGTACCCTGCAAGCACTGCCGCCATAATAGCAGGTGTAAACATCTGTGTAGCTACTCAATAAGCAGCCCTGGGGAAGCAGATCACTGCAAAAATGCCTTTCTCGGTGTTTGGTACTAAACTGATGCCCTGTAGCAGTTCCACAGGGACTGTCCCCCCTGTCCCGCCTGCCACAACTGCAGAGCCAGTGTGACATACAGCCCACCAACAAATGCAGTTTATGCTAATAGGTGTGGTGTGAGCTGTGATGTTCTTTGTAGCCTCACTATATCTAACAGTAGTGGCCAGAACGGTTATGACCTCAACAGTTGGGAGGTGGAAGAGGGCGTGTGGCCTGTAGCTTCCTCAAGGACGTGGAGCCAAGAGTCCATGGCCCTACTCTGATGGTTCTGCAGTGCACTAGATAGTCTTTGAATACTTGATAGATGTGTTGTGGACAGATCTAGTTGTAATTCCTCATTGTATCATGGAGAGGGTATTTTATTGGTTTTTTTATAGCCTCTTGACAATGCTGAAGTGGTCCTGAGGTAGGGTGTTGGAGTGGGGGACGTTGCGCTTGGCTCTGACCAGCTGTCTCAAGCAGCTCATCTCAGCTTTCATAGCCCATGCTCAGTTTCCATCAGCACCCATCGTAGGTATCTGCCTTCATGACAGGGCAGGGGCTCTTCAGCATTTCCAGCAACACGGAGTTTGACCGCTGTCAGCCAGCACTTAGGGCACGGCAGCAGTGAGGTGGGGCAACGTAATGGTGCACCTGGCGTGTGCCTACCTAAATTGTTCTCAGAGTGAAGAAAGCTGGTAAGTATTAATTCTTACATTAATGAGAAACAAATTGGATGCCCTCAAACCAGGGAAATACATAGTCTGAAGACAATGTTTGAAATCTCAAAGTGTGACTTCAGTGTTGATTCTGTAATAACTCTGAGCCAGGTTGTGGGAGACATGGTGTAAATCAGTCTTGCAGAGCTGTGCACTTACAAAATCTTACCAAAGGTGTAAGATGCGTTCTTTTCAGATTTGTACCTAGTTTGACCCTGCTGAACAGCAAAGGAATTAACAAGTTACTGATTCATCACTGGTGAAGGTAGCTAGCCTATAAACCAGTAACCATTTGCTTTCTGGAGCGTGTGAAATGTCTTTTTTGAGGGAGGTGGTGGGATGTGTCCTGTTCCTCAGTGCATTTTTCACTCTCTGCTATTTGCACATTTGTATATGTCAATATAAGCCCTGTCCACACTGCGCAGTGATATTTGCGTATCTAAAGTAGGCTGTGCTGAACAATACAGAGTAAAACCTGTGGAGTAAAACTACTCATCTCTATTTGGTGTTTGATGCTTAAAATGCTACACATTTTGTTTCCTAATTTCTGTGCCTTTGGAATGATACCTCTTGGGAATTTGGGACAGGTAACGAAGCTGCCAGTTGAAAAAGAGTTTTCTCAGTGCTGTATTAGTTAGGTAAACATTCAGGTCTTAGGCTGATGTTAACAGTTACTTTCAAGTAGCTGATTTTCTGGCATGTTTGCAAATGATTTTTAACTACTAGTGCATGTGGCTGAAATCTAAAATAGTGTCTTTGCATTTCTTTTGTGTGATTTTCCTTACTAACCTGACTGATGAACGAACGTACACTGAAGGAATTGGTAAATTGTCCACTGCCGATGGTAAAGCCTTCGCAGATCCCGAGGTTCTCCGAAGACTGACGTCCTCTGTGAGCTGTGCACTGGATGAAGCTGCTGCTGCATTGACGCGGATGAGGGCAGAGAACAATCATAACGCAGGACAAGTGGACAAGTAAGTATTGGTCGCTCCCCACCCCCAGTTTCCCAACGACAGAATGGAAGTTAGCAATTTTAATTTCAAGTTTGGTAAATTTTATAGTTAGTGCTTGGTAATGTATCTGCTCTACTGCTAGTAGAAGAAAAGTTGTTGAATGTCAGGGTATAACGACTGTCCCATCAGGTTATTGCCTTCAAAGTGTAGAGAAAAGTACCAAAAGATGGTACTTTCTAACCCACTGCTCTTTCCATGTACTCAAAAGTTGGTTTATTTTTCCAGAACAGGTTAAATTCTTGGCTGTAGAAGAGCTGGTGACAGTTCCTTAATTGCTGCCCCAGCATGTGGTGTTGGAAACGAGTTAATCTAGTTCATTGCATTAAAAGTTGGAAGAGAGAGAATACTAATACTTACAGGACAGTGATTTGCTCCGGGATCTTGCTCAGGAACTTAGGGGAAAATGAAGCAGTATAATTTTGTAACTTTTTGTAACTGGTAATTAATGAGGATGGCATTTAAATCCCATGATGACAGAGCTGAGGGCTTGTCCTACATCATCAAAAGCTTTCTTCTACATTGGTAGAATGTAGTTCTACGTCTTTAGGTGTCCTGAAATGTTTTTCACTGTGCAAATAGTTCCTAAACTGCTGGGGTGGTGTTACTGCATATGCTGTTGAACTTCAGATACAGGATCAAAAATTAAGTCTTAAGTGTCCTTCCATATGTATGTCCTGTTGAAATTCAGCCTTGGGATCTGTGAAACAAAGTGGTTACAGTACGGGTGGTGGTCCCTAGTCGTTGGTCAAAATGGAAATGCAAATATACAACAAATGCAGTTTCACTTCTTAACTGAAGCTAGCAAAATTGTTTGCAGGTCAAAACACAGAGAGATAAAAATGCACCGGGGAAGCTTGTGTGAGCGTAAAAAAGGAAGCATACAGAATTGCTTAGATTGGAAAAGACCTTTAAGATCATCAAGTCCCATAATTAACATAACACTTGACAAGTCCTTGACTAAACCATACAAGAGGTGGAAGCAGATCCAGTGGACCACAGGGAACCTCGAGACAAGTCTCAAAGCGTACGGGCATGTGATTAGGAAAGCCAGAGAGTTGGCTTTGGAGTTGGCCAGGAGTTGGCTCTGGCAAAGGGCAACAAGATACAGCAGTGTGAGTACATGAGCTGCAGAGGCCGTGTGGGCCTGCCTCAGATTATGGCAGGTGACCTAGTGATGGGGGCACAGAAGAGGAAGATGCAGTGAGCACTGCCTTTGCTTTGGATATTACTGGTAAGATTTGCTTTCAGGAATCCCAAGCTCCTGAGATAAGCAGGAAGATCTAGGCCAAGGAGGGCTGACCCCCTGCTTTGTATCAGATCAAGGAATGTTTGAACAGATTGGATGTAGCCTGGTGAACAAGTGTATGGGACCTGATAGGATGCACCCATGAGTAGTGAAGGAGCTGGCCAATGTCACCATGAGTCTAGTTTCTATTTATTGAAAGGTCATGGGGAATGAAGCAGTTTCCTAAGGACTGGAAGAAAGCAAATGTCACCCCTGTCCTCAAGAAGGGCAAGAAATAGGATCCAAGGGACAGGTAGATCAGCCTCCCCTCAGTCCCTGAAAAGGTGATGGAGCAAATCTTCCTGGAAGCCATTTCTTAACATAGGGAGTCCAAGGTGATGATGAGAAGTAGTCAGCATGGTTTTGCAAAGGGGAGACCAAGCCTGACCTGGTAGCCTTCTACAATGAGATGGCTATGTTGGTAGAGGAGAGCAGTGGGTGCTCTTTGTCTTGACTTTAGCAAGTCTTTTCAGACTGTATCCTGCAGCATCCTGATGAAATACAGGCCAGGTAGGTGGACAGTGAGGTGGATTGAAAACTCTCTGAATTAGTAGGTTCAGAGTTGTCAATAGCTTGAAGTCCAGCTGAGGGCAGTGTGCTAGTGGTGTACTCCAGGGGATGATATTGGGGCTGGTAGTGTTTAATGACCCGTGTGATGGTACAGAGTCCATCCTCAGCAAGTTTGCAGATGATATAAAACCCAAAGGAGTGTTTGATGCAGCGGATGGTTGTGCTGCCATTCAGAGGGACCTTGACAAGCTGGAGAAAGGGTCCAGCAGGCATCTCCTGAAGTGCAACAAAGAGAAATGCTGAGTCTTGCAGCTGGGGAGGACCACCTCTCTGCATTGATGCTGATGGGGAGAGCTGCATGGAGAATGTGACAGGTCTGGTAGTGTCATGCAGCCTTTTAGTGAGATCTCATTGCTTCAGTATATGGACCTGACTATGTAGCCAAATACTAAGCTTCACCAAAATATCAGTTGTTTTGCTTAAATTACTTAGTGGTTGCAATGCAAATGTAAGTGGTCAGATACTGGATGTTCTCCTCGGGTCCCATCTCAGCTTTTATCCAGCAGCTGCTTGATTTTGGGGTACATGACAAATGAGCCCCTTCTTAAAATAGAGACTTACTGTAATTTAACCGCTGCAGTCTTTGAACCACTGCAAATTGAAACTTGCACACTTTCCTGAGGAAACTTGGTGCTCAGCTCGATATTTTCTTCCTTGTGAGTGAATTGCTTGAGTGACCTGTCTTTAACAGAAGAAAAGTAGAAGTTTGAGGTTTTTAATCCATCTGTGTACCCGTTTATGTTTTAAGAAACAAGCTTCCATATCTTGCAGATAAAATATACTGGAATGCATCCCATGGAGTCCACTGCTGTTTATAGCAGAAGGCTCTTCCCTCTCCCACCAGGACACCAACTGTGGGTTGGTGCCACTGGCCGAGGGACCGTGATTCCTGGCATATATTTTCTAAATTAAATTCTGTCATCAGTTGGAGAAGTGCAGCTGAGCTGGTGTTGAGCATGACTTGCTCTTGTTTACACCTGAGTTCAGCAGGGCTTTAAGAGCTGTCTTTGCTGTTAGACCCTTTTTGGGTAGGGAAGAAGGTTTAAAGGACAAGTGACTTGGTTTGAAATAAATAGAAGTTCAGATCATCTTTTTTGAGATTTGTTTGGTGTGTGTTCCTAGGGCGCAGGGGAGATAGCTATTGAGAGGTTAATGATGGTTCAAGTAGTGATTATAGATTTCTGAGCTTTTAGATGCCAAGAACTTAGGATTTGTCTTGTCTTTTTTCTAATTCTTTTCTTGTAGTTCCCTCTTAGGGCTTTTTTAAGGATGAGATAGTTGCATTCCATGTAGGATTTGTGGTCTTATTGCTGTTTAAAAAACATGCAGTGAAACTGGCTTATTAAAGACATTTTCAGATGGATGAAATATGTGTTTAACATGAAAGGAAGCAGTAGACTGCTGTAAGCCTTCTCTCCTTTCTTCCTTTAAGATGTCACTAGGTAAGGTAAGGATTTATCTTTGAAATAGCTGCTTGCATTAAGAAACTAGTGTTTTCAATTCCAGGAGAAAAGCTCTGAACCAGTGCAGAGAAGGAAGCAATCCCACTCCAGGAAACAACAGTCGGCAGCTTGTCTTGTTGGATTATCCAGCCCTAGTGGTCTCTGTGATATGAGGCTGTTCCCTTTTTGCCTTTCTCTTTCCTAGAGGTTTCCCTTGGTACCTATAGCCAGTAGTTTGTTGTGATCACAGCCTCTGCACCTGGCATTCCACCCAAGCGTCAATGGCATCGGAGAGGTTTATTTCTGTATCTTGCCAACACCACAGATTGCATAGTTTTGAGCACTCTTCTCTGCATCTAGTCTGTGAGAGTTTGAGAGTTAACAACTGATGAGGACAAGAGCTAACTTAGACATAAGTAAGGTCTTTATCTGTTTCACCTGTGGAAATAATGTGTGTATATATACTTTTTCTTAAAAAACCAAAACAAAACAAAAAACTATAAGGTGTGTTTTCTAGTAAGACTTAGTACTAGTGTCATAAGTCTTTACTTGAGGACTCCTTCCTTGCATAGGAAAGCTACCCACCTATTGCAGATGTATTTTGAGCTTATTCTGTCCTGATTCTCCAGTCGCAGTTTGGCAGAAGCATGCTCAGATGGGGATGTAAATGCTGTCCGGAAGCTGCTGGATGAAGGAAGAAGTGTAAACGAACATACTGAAGAAGGGGAGAGTCTCCTTTGCTTGGCCTGTTCAGCGGGATATTATGAATTGGCACAAGTAAGTAACAAATCTAATCACAGTGAAACCTTTGCGAAGCATTGTCTAAGGACTTTCTTTGATAGGGAAACATCTTAGCTATTCTAATTATAATGATGGTTGATTAATAGAGTATCAGTTAATACAGCCTATTATGAGCTTCCAGTCATGGTTTTCCTGTTTAAAGGAAAATGCCATCCTAATATGCCTTTAGGTTTAAGGGACTCGTCTGAGGAATGGATCTTGTGTTTTATGATGCATCTACTTTTCCGGCATTGTTCTAGATGCAGTCAGGCTGTTCTGCCAACCAGACATTGCAAGAGGACCTAAAATAGCAGCAAGATCAAACACTACAAGTGATTACCTTCTAAAAACTCCTCTGTCACTCAATCCCTTTTTAAAATCACATCTATATCAAGAGTGGATTAATTTGTGTTGATGTTTGGCTTCAATACCTGTGTATCTCAGGGCAGAATTTGAGTTTCTTTGAAGACGCTTGGGCCATAGTTCTCAGAAAGGGGCCAGCTTCATGTTGTGGTGCCAGGTGAGAGTACAGGGAGAAAACTTTACCAGTAAACTTGACCGAGTGCATGCTGTCATCATTAATGCAGGTTTACAGTTTCTCTGCTGTCATTCTGGTTAGCAAATTGCCCTATGACTCTTGAAAACGCCTGTGTTTCACTGTAGCTTCATGTTGATTTTAGCAGATAAGAACAAATGTAGTAAACCAGCATTTCCTGAGGCAGAGCACAGAGCAGGTAGTAATTATAAATGGTCCTGGGGGTGCCACTGGACATCAATCCTTGGGGGCATCACTGCAAGGGGATGTCACATCTGGCTGGGGATCCATTCTCAGAAGGTCCACTGAACTAATAGCAAAAGCTTGGTCTTGAAATTGATTCATTAAAGCGAACTTTTCTCTCTAGGTGCTACTAGCAATGCATGCAAATGTTGAAGATCGAGGGAATAAAGGAGACATAACACCCTTAATGGCAGCTGCCAGCGGAGGCTATGTAGATATTGTGAAACTTCTCCTTGTTCATTGTGCAGATGTCAACGCACAGTCTTCAACAGGTAACTGGGAAGCAGAAACAGGACGAATTGGACTGGCACATAGGATGTGCAGCTGTTCTGAAGATCTATGTGATAGTTTAATTCACAAGAAAACATGACAGGAACTATCAAGAGTAGGGCACATACACAGAGTTTGTGTTTAAAGCCTTACCTGGCTGCTATTAAAGATTGTTTTTAATATAAACTGTAATGGAAAGCACTGTTCTGTGAAAATGGTGGATGACCAGAAAATATAAGAAGTTTAGTTTTCCTCATCTGTATAACACAAAATTACCCCTTAAGAAGAGCATGGGACACATCTGGTCAAGACCAGTTGTTTCAATCTCTTGCTTTTTACCAGAGGAGGCGCAATTCTTAGAGTATTGGATGTTGTCTACATTGCTGATGCTTGACCACAGCTTAACTAACCTTGCTGGTACTATGAACCTGCACCTGGATTCTGCAGTCACTAAGAGAGAATTGAGACTTTGTTCAGATTGTTAAAGTCAGGTGTCTGAAATATGAAATGTTCTTTTTATTTTGATTTTTAGCCTTATTAAGCAGAACTTACCTTAAAATTGACTGTAGCGTTTAAAACACGAGCCAAATGTGATTGTCTGTCTCTTACAGTACCAGAGTTTTAAATTATGAATTTACTTTCATCTACCCACTACAATTTTTTTCAAGGGATTTCAAGATATAGTCTTAGGCAAAAACCCCCAAATGCTCTCTTCCCTACCTTGTACCCCCAGACTCTACAGCAAACATGGAAATTACTCGGTGATCTTTTCCTGTGTGTTCTCTTCATGTGCTGAAGTAGAAAACATAGTATTAATAAAAAAATGAAATCCTTATTTTCATATTGGCTTAGCACTAAAACTCACATTACGGTTGTGTTGGGATTTTATACCCAGCCTTCAATGATTGGCTCACGTTGCTGGGAGGGAAAAGGCGGCTGCTAGCGATGGACTCAGTTTTGTTCAGAACTGTTAAAACTCCTTTCCTTTCCAAGTTTAGGAGTGGACTTTCATGTGAACTTCTTCTTCTCTGCAGGGAACACGGCTCTCACTTATGCTTGTGCTGGGGGCTTTGTTGACATAGTGAAGGTGCTATTGAAAGCTGGTGCTAATATAGAAGACCACAATGAGAATGGACATACCCCCTTAATGGAAGCAGCCAGCGCAGGTCATGTTGAGGTTGCGAGAGTATTGCTGGAATATGGTGCAGGAATCAACACTCACTCCAATGAGTTCAAAGAAAGTGCACTTACACTTGCATGCTATAAAGGTATTGTCTCTTGCCTTGTTTTGTGTTTTTGTTGAAATTTTATGTGCTGGGACTTTTCTAACTAAAGCTTCCAGCCATACTTTGAATGTTTTCTTAACTGTTTTAGAAGAATAGATTTTGGTTTTAAACTTGATGTCAGGAAATGCTCATCCATACCGCAGTAGTGTTAGGCCTGTCTACTTGTGTCCAAACGTGGTGGACATGTTGCAGATAAAAACTTGTGACTGGCTGTGTCCAACCTTGTTCTTTGACATGCCACCACTCTCCTCTTCCCCCATTACCACATTCCTTCCTTCATTCAGATTCCCCTCACCACCTGTCTGCAAGTTCTGCAAACGTCTCTGCTGGTGGTTAGGAAAATGTGGAGGCCGAACAAATGTTCCTGGAATACCCGATGGGGTGAAAATGCCAGTATTGTTACTGGATGCTTCTCCTTCAGTGTCATTTTGGAGGAATTGTTATGTATTATGAACTTTTATGGACTTTGGGACTTAATTTCTCTTACTATTGGAAGTTTCTATATGAAGTAACTTAGTGCAATGGTAATCCAATGTGCTTCCAAGTATGTATGTTTGTTTTGTTCTGAAAACCTCCATACATTTCCTGCAGCTGTTTTTCTCCTAGTAGAACCTTTAAGGATGCGCAGGTTATTGTCCTTTTAACTTCAGGCATCGCCTCTGTGGTTAGAATTGGACACAAACAATGTAAAACCATCTGAAAACTTGCATCTTCATTTGCCGTGGGTTTCCTGCAGAGTGTAGTAGTCCGAACAGAGATACTTCAGTAATAGCACCCCTGCTTATATTGGAGGGGCATTCTTCTTTCCTTCTTTTTTATGACCTGAAACTTAATAGAGTGATTTAATGCAAGGTCTTTGTATTATCTTTGGCAAGATGTTTGAGCTACCTTGTTTTTCTATCAGTTTACATAAGACTAAGTCGTGTCTTGGAGGAGGATGGTCATTGAGAGGATAAAATGTATGACTTGTATGAAAGAAGCCATAAGAGAGTTAAAACCAAGTACTGGTAAAAGTTCAGCAGAAGATTTTAGATAGTGTGTGATAACATAATATGACATAATTTGTGTCTTAGTTCTCAGAAATATGTTTGTGCCTGCTAGTAATTAAAAAGCTTAAAGTTAAGTTCAGATCTGCATGGATCTATCTCTAGAAGATAAGACCTCCCCAGCTGAGTGCTGCTTTGGGACACTTTATGTCACTGTACAGCTGAGTTAGGAATAAGCACAATATTTTACAGCTTGAAGTCCTAAGGAAAGGCTTCTGTTGTGTAAGGTGGCATTAGGCCTGTCTTAATCTTAAAGCTGGGCAGTATCTTTGGGGGAGACTGAAGTCTGACTGTCCACTTTGTGATACTAATTTTTGGAGTACTTTAAAAAGAGCAGGTTTGCAAATTACAATTTGTAAGAATTGTAACATGCAATAGCAAACGATGAAAATCTGAATTATTTAATGAAGTGCATTGTCTGATTAATAAAAGTTTACGATACTAAATGCTTGTTTTGATGTTTCCTTTGAAGGCCATTTAGATATGGTTCGGTTTTTGCTGGAAGCTGGAGCTGATCAAGAACATAAAACAGATGAGATGCACACAGCGCTTATGGAGGCCTGCATGGTAAACAGCCTTTATTTCACTGCTCCCTTTTCAATGAGAGGGCAATAAAAGAGCTGATAAAATAAAGTAAGACTTTGTTAACAAATTGTTATGGGTCTGCAAGTGAGTGTACACACAATTTTATTTTTTATAGTAAGAAAGCCTTTACTATAATTAGCAGAGATGGGCAACTTCTCAGTCTGGTTGGTCATACGGAAAAATTATTCTAGTTTTTGAGGATGTGATGTCTTGTTTTAAATGCTCCTGTCCTGGTTCGGACAGGACAGGGTTAATTTGGTGTAGCTAGGTTATTCTATACCATGGTGACGTCCTGCCCTGGGGCTAGTTCTGGTGCTGGGTTCAGCAAAGGCATGTGTGCTGAAGAGTCCCACCACTGCTTTACTAAACTAGCACATATTTTGCTGCCCAATGTGGGGCAGAGAGTTGAGATAAGGACAGGAACTGATCAGAGCGTGTTAAAATAACTCCTGTTAGTCACGATTTTTCTGTTTATCTATATAGATATATATATATATGGTTAGAATCGGAGCATGTTCATGATGCTGGCCAGTCTATTGGCCTGGTAGTCCTCTATTAATCCCTACATCCACTGTGTGTTCCCTATAATGATGTTTATTATATGTGGGAAATGTGTCAAGAGGCTCATTGTGTTTTACTGGACACTGATGGCTTATAATATGATTGTGTCACTGCTAGGGGGGGCGAACAGGTACCTGCATGTGGCCTGGGCATTTTTACCTATTCGTGGAACGTCCAGGCGAGCACGCTCTCACTGCTGTGCTTGCTGAATGTCTGCCATGTGCTGTTTAAGGTTATACAGTTTTTATCCGGTGTTATCACACCAAGACCTGCCCCGAGGCTGGATAGTTATGAGTGGCAGGGTGTGTGGGAGAGCATGGGCAAGTGCTTGGGCCAGTGGTCATCCCCTATGCTTTGGAGTTTCACTCCTGAGCAAGTGCAGAGTCCTGATAAACTAGTAAAGCACTTACAGAAGGTGTGCTGTCAACCCGGCAACTCCTGGGAGACACAAGTTACTGCAACGTCTTGGGGACTTGCCCATGCCTACCATATCCTGCGCAGCACTATCCAGTGCCCTCGAGAGGAAGAAGAGGTCTCTGAACCTGACAACAAACTGACTAATAGTGCAGCTGAGCCAGCGAAACAGCCTGTGCCAGTATCAGTTGCCTCTGTACAGGAGAAGAAATACACCAAACAATCGGTTCGTATAGTGAGGGATGAGGATGAACCAGGGCCATCATGAGAACAGGAGGAAGAGCCAGAGGTGGTCACCCGATCCCCGTCTTTGAGTGAACTGCGAGATGTACAGAAGGACTATGGCCGTCTCCCAGGTGAGCGGCTTATCACCTGGCTGCTCCAATGCTGGGATGGTGGAGCTGGTGTTTTGGAGCTGGAATGGAAAGAGGCCAAGCAACTGGGATCCTTGTCTAGGGAGGCAGGCATTGACAGGGAAATTGGGAAACAGGCACAGACCCTCAGCCTTTGGAGGCGACTCCTGTCGAGTGTAAGGGAAGGTACCCCTTCAAGGATGATATTACTTGTCAGCTAAGCAAGTGGACCACCATGGAGAAGGGTATTCAGCACCTGAGGGAATTAGCTGTACTGGACATGATTTATGGTGATCTGACTGATGAGCGGTCACCCATGGATCCAGACTAAGCTCAATGTACACCAGCCATGTGGTGTAAATTCCTGCGAAGCGCACCACCGTCATATGCCAATTCACTGGCAGTAGTGTCCTGGAGAGAGAGCCAGGGACAAACAGTGGATGAGGTGGCTGGCCATCTCCGCCAGTACGAAGGAAGCATCTCCTCCTCTCTAAATGCCTATGTTTCAACTGT
>JAVSBS010024451.1:0-18937 GCA_033124195.1 Coracias cyanogaster | reverse complement strand
GTCCCTACTTGAGTAGGGAGGTTGGACCAGATGACCTCTAGAGGTCCCTTCCAGCCTAGAACATTCTATGATTCTATAGTAGTGTTTGAACAGAAAACTAGAATGTTACCAGTTCAATTTCCCATGCATGTTTTCTTTGTTAAAAGTTCTTCAAAAAGAACTTTTCTTTGTCCTTTCTTCTGTATCAGCAAGCCGTCTCTGATGTATTCTGGGTTTCCAGTTTGCATTCATAGGACTGTTTTTTTTATAAGGCTTCAAAAGTCATATGCAAAATAATGATTGTTTTGGTGCTCTTTGATTTGCTTTTGTAAGTTCAAGTCAAATGTGCTATATTCTCTGCTTTTGCCCCAAAACAATGTTTATGGCTTAAAAAAAAAAAAAAAAAAGAAACCAACAAAGATATCTTCAGATGTTAGTGCATTATTCTTTTACCAAATTATAAAAATCTCATAGATTTTGTATTTTCTTATGTTTTTTTCAGTTTCAATATATAATCTTACCACTCTAGGGATTTTTTTCTTTCCCGTTTATCATTAATTTGCTGCAGTCTTGCAGGGGTATTAATGACATTTAGGGTAACATTAACAGCATCTAAATTAGAATGGTTTTATTTCACACTGTAGATTCTCAATTGCTATATATATGTTTTCATTAACTGGTCTGGAATATACAAGTGTATTGTTTAGGAGATTTCATCTTCCAGTCCCAAGATCTTATGTTTGTAAGGTCACATTCTTTTAGAGTTGGCATGATCTGGTCTCTGATGAAGGCTTGCACTGCCCTGCTTTTTGACCTCACTTTTGTAATCTCTAGCTTTTCTTTGTCCCCCTTGTCACAGTGCTGAAGGTGCACTCTGAAGTTTTCACCCTCAAGGTCCCATGGTACTGGTACTTCTGTCCACTCTGCAAAGTTTCATTATTCTGTTAGCCAGCAGTTTAGTGTTGAGTAGTGAATGTGTATCACTCCTTTATTATGTGTTGGGGTTTTTTCCACCTGTTAGTACTGGGCATCAAGCCAAGGTCTCTTAAAGGGCAGAGTTTTGTGCCCTGTGTCAGAGGCCTTGTGGAATTACTTTTAGTAAATGTACCTTCTTAGTTACCATCCCTGCATTCATCATATTGCTTGTTGTATGACTGACGTAACATAGTAAATGATAAATGTCTGGATAATAATGAGATAGACACCTAGAACTCCTAATATACCATTTAGATCCAGCCCTTGTAAAAACCCACATCTCAGTAACTGCTAAAACTTTTCATTTTCTTACAGGCAGGCTTGGCCAGAAGTTTGGTAATGGATTAGTCCAATAATGAGTGGTACTAGGGGAAACCGCATATGCTGTAAAACTGAGTACATATTATAGCACACGAACCTTCTTATCTCTAAATGTGTCTTGAAAATGCTGCTGTAATGTTGTTTTAAACTTGTCTAGTCCCTCTGCTGCTCCTCAAGTAATAGTAAGTTTAAAATTTCTTGTCATGTTAGAATTAAATGTCCAAGGTCAAAGAACTTAAAATATATACTAAGTGAATTCTTAGTTGTGAATAAAGCACAACTCTGCAATGGGCTATGTGTTTGCATGGTCAGATCTCAAACCAGTATTTGGGCTAATTTCAATTTTCAGGAGAATGTGCTGAGAGAAGCCTCTGAATGGAACAATCAAAAGGGTTTCCCATGCCCTGTGTTTTCACTTTTATTTTCTTGTTGTTTCTTTCCTTCACCAAAGCCTGTGCTTCTTGTAGCATGTGTTTCTAGGAAACTGTCTCTGTTGTCATCCTTTTCATTAATTTTGGACTTAATTACATGAAATAATCAAATGCATAGTTTAAATCTGAAAGAAAAGTGGAATCTTCAGAGACTAGAACGTTCCTAAAAAAAAAAAAAAAGTGTGAATATGAGTATCCAGGGAGGAAACCCTGAAATTACTGTCCCTTCTGAAGGGATTCAGGTAACTGACTCTTACATGTACTGGCAACACTTCTGCATTGTCTATCAGTTGTATACCAGTTCTTCTATGCTGTCTATCAATTCCATCCTACAGCTGCAAAAAAGGACTCATCCTAAATTCACAGCTTGTATCTAATACTTTTCCATGTTTTTTCTCGGTGTATGGCCTGGTTCAAAATTTTACCCAGTGTTTTGGGTCCCTCCCTGACCCCCAAGCTGTGATGCTGCAAACCACCACTTCAAAGAGGAGTCTCGCTGTCCTTGCCCTGCGCCCATGCTGACAAGTGGTGCTGGCTGTTGAGTGAGCCACGGACTCTGGTTCACTGTGTCATTTTGGCTAGGAAATCACTCAAAAGAAATTCTGCCAATGGCTGTGGTGCCTGTGCTGGCTACATTGGCCAAAGCATCCCTTTTCCTCCTTCCCTGAGCCATTGTATAACACTGTGTAATGCCCCCAGACTTGCAGGCTGTATTAAGAAGCTGCTGGTACAAGGCATTAGCAAAGGTTTTAAGTAGTTATAGTGGGCACTTAGCAATCTCTTAACAGAATGGCAGAGCCCTGTCAGGGTATAATCTTTGCCTTGGCATGATGAGTAATAGGTGCTACTGTGGGAGAAAAACTTCCTCCATGCTGTAGTTATTGCCCCCCAGTCTCATACCTGCTGACAGAAATCATAGACTTTGAGATGTGGCAAGTAACTGCTTTGAGACTTCTGGCACCAATGGCATGGCATATCCTCATACTCCATCTTCCCAAAATCTAAAGTTTACTTAGGCTGCCACTGGTGGTGAAGGTACCAATGACTGTAGTGGCAAGTCATCTGCTTTGCTAGATGCTTGTGATGTTTGTACAAGTTGTGTCTTCCTTTCTGATTTTAAGGTAGAATTTGGTGATATTCAGTGACTGTAAACAACGAATTTTGGCATCTCGCATTCTATGAATACACAGCAATGTACAGAATGTGAGAAGAGTGCTGTCAAAAACTCTTCAGGCTAATGAAACATAAAGCTTAGAGAGATGAGAAGACATTTGACTTTAAATTCAGAACAACCTGTAAAATTCTTAATACTGAATGAATTATGTCCTGGTGGACACCAAGCTGAACTTGATCCAGTAGGGTGCCCTTGTGACAAAGAAGGCCAGTGGTATAGTGGGCTACATTAGGAGCAGTACTGCCAGCAGGTTGAGGGAGGTGATTTTTCCTCTCTACTCAGCACTGATGAGGCCCCATCTGGAGTGCTAGGTCCAGTTCTTGTCACAAAGATAACTAAGAGTCTGGAGCATTTCCTCTATGAGGAAAGGCTGAGACAACTGGGATGGTTTAGCCTAGAGAGGTGAAGGCTGAGGAGGGATCTTACTAGTTCATATAAATACCCAAATGAAGGATTCATAAAGGACAGAGCCAGGCTCTTTTCAGTGGTGTACAGTGACAGAAACAGAGGCAATGGATATAAACTGAAACATGGAAGGTTCCATCTGACCATCAGTAAACACTTCTTTACTGTGAGGGTGACTGAGCACTGGCACAGGTTGTCCAGAGATGTTGTGGAGTCTTGATCCTTGGAGATGTTTGAAAGCTGTCTAGAGATGGTCCTGGGCAGCCTGCTCTAGGTGGCCCAACAGATACAGGAGGATTGAACCAAGTGACCTCCAGTACCCTCTTCCAGTTGCAACTGTTCTGTAATTTTATGAATTTGTAAGCAAGAGAAAAAGTGTGTTATACTTTTGATACTTCTTGTAATTACAGGAAAATAACATAGAAAAATTCTGCACAACTAAAAAAAAATTCAGAAATTCTCCTTTCAGTCACTGCTATTTAAAAATGCAACGATAGCCTCAACAAATAATTTTTTTTCCTGGTTATAGGGTAATATTTCCTTGAAAACATCTGCTTGACCCAGCACCCTGGAGAATCTTCACCTATCTGGAATTCTTCAGACCTCTTAGCTCCCTCACCATGTATGCTTGCACATCTGTAAATATGCCAGCAATTTAGACGTCTTCCTCCCATCCAAGTGCACGCCTTCCTTCACATGCCATGACCTCTGTGTTCGCTGCTGAGGCTGAGTTTTGCCTCTCAGGCTGAGAAGCCTTGAGCCAGTGGTAAGGAAGGGGAAGCAGTGATTACTGCTGGTGACTTACTCAGAAATCTCCCGGTAGCTAATCTGGGCTGAAATACTTGAATAAATTGTTGTTCTGATGTGTTTTATATAAATTTTATACATAATGTCTTGTACTCTCACCCACGGAAGAGACAAGGCTGTCTTCTTGTTTCTGTGCTATTCTGGTCAGGAAATATCATTCGCTTTGTGCAGTGCACAGTGTCACTGAGCTTGGCCAGGTAAGAGGCACTGGGGCTCTGCTCTGACAATAGCAGCAGGTTTTGGGTTCCATTGGATTAGTCTTAGTTACTCTACACAGATGGTTTCAGCCCAAAAAATGATTTATCCAGCCAGATATTTAACTGAAAAATAATGGTTTAGCATTTGTTTGGGTTTTTTTGTTTGTTTCAGTTTTTGTTGTTGTTGTTGTTTGGTGGGATTTTTTTGTTCAGGGTTGTGGTTGGTTGGTTTTCTTTTTTTTGTGGGGGGTGGGGATTGATTAGTTTAGGTTATTTTGGTTTGTATGAGTTTTTTCCCTAATCAGTCCTCCTACTGGTTCTTGCTGAAGACCATTTTTCTTTAACGTCTCACTTTTATAGTGTTGCTCTGATGTTAAAATAGAACGGGGGTTTTTTTTTTTCCTTTCCTTGGACCTATAATGCATACTTTCCAAAACTAAAACAATATGAAGTTACATCATAATCTTGTGTAAGTGGTCCAGGATTTTTGGATACTGATAATTCAAGAGACAGTGTTAAAAGACACTGGTGATTTTTAGATAGCTACTTCAGTTCTTTGTCTAAAAAATCCACTAGAACTGTTGAAATATTAAGGTTGTTTGGCTGTTGGATTTTTTGAATTCTTGAAGAATGCAGGTTCCAGCAGTTCATGCTGGAACTTCTGTGTTGTTCACAGAAAACCTATAGACAACTGGAAAACCTAGGAATTAAGTTTTAAACATAATTTTTCCAACTTTTATCAAGAGTTGATATGTTATTTCCTTTTTTTTTGCATACTTCAAAGGTTTTAATTAAGTTACCAGTTGCACAGCTTTTTAAAAATTAAACTTAAAAGTCCTGCAGTAGTATTTAAGAGGCAGGGAGTGGATTGGTTGGTTCTTTTTTCAGTTGGTTGTTTTTTATTAATGTGTGTGCATGATATAATTCTCTGCTACACAAAGCGCTCTTTTGAGGGGGACTAACTTATCTGTAGCTTATTATTCTATATTCACTGCCAAGAAAACAGTGGGTGGTGGCCTATTTAGTCTTTGCTGTGTGAATGAATGTGATGTTACTCAGTTGACTTTTTATTATTTTGAAATGAACTTACTTGATAGTTGATATTCTCCTATATTCAGAAAGACTGATGTTTGTATCATTGGCAAAGCATTGGTCTTGATTGATTGTTCTTGTGCCAGAGAGTAGGCTTTCATAATTTGAAGGTAAATCATTCTTACTTGTGTGAAATTTAAACCTTAGAATAAAATATTTGTGGATCTTAGTTTTTTTCAATTGTAGCAATTCTATAAAATGGTACAGAAGGAAGTTAGAAGTCCAGTGGACATTGGCATCATGTAAGCAGTAAGATTGTCTGGATGGTTGCTCTCAAAGTGTTGTGGTCAACAGCTTAATGTCCAAGCGGAGACCAGCAACAAGTGGCACTCCTCAGGGATCAGTATTGGTACTAGTGCTGTTTAACATCTTGTCAGTGACATGGACAGTGGGATCAAGTGTACCCCCAGCAACTTTGTAGATGACACCAAGCTGTGTGGTGCGGTCAACACCCTGGAGGGAAGGAATGCCATCCAGAGGAACCTTGGCGGTCTTAAGAGTTGGGCCTTTGTGAAACACCTGAAGTTCAACAAGGCCGACTGCAAGGTCCTGCATGTGGGTCAATCACAAACAAGCTTGGAGATAAGTGAATTGAGAGCAGCCCTGCTGAGAAGGAATTGGGGGTACTGGTGCATGAAAAACTGAGTATGAGCGTGCAGTGTGTGACTGCAGCCCAGAAAGCCAACCTGGGCTGCATCAAAAGAAGTGTGACTAGCAGGTCAAGAGACGTTATTTCCCCTGCCCCCCCACTCCACTCTCATGAGAACCTACCTGGACTACTGTGTCTTCTGGGGCCTCCACCATAAGAAAGACATAGACCTGCTTGAGCGTGTCCAGAGGAGGGCCATGAAGATTATCAGGGGGCTGGAGCACCTCCCCTATGAGAACAGACTGAAAGAGTTCCATTTTTTCAGCCTGGAGAAGAGAAGGTTCTGGGGAGACCTTATAGCAGCTTTCCAGTAGTTAAAAGGAGGCCTACAGGAAAGATGAGGATGGACTCTTTATCAGGAAGTGTAGCAATAGGATGAGGGGGAACAGTTTCAAAGTGAAAGAGGGTTGATTTAGATTAGCTATTACGAAGACATTCTTTATAGTGACACTGGAACCGGTTGCCCAGGGAAGTTGTGGATGCCCCATCCCTGGAAGTGTTCAAGGTCCTGCTGTATGGGGCTTTGAGCACCCTGGTCTAGTGGGAGGTGTTCCTGCCTCTGGCAGGGGGATTGGAACTAGATGCTCTTTAAGGTCCCTTCCAACGCAAACCATTCTATGATTTGCCAAAACCTGGACATCTATTCATTCTACCAAGTATTGCCTGGCTTTTCATGTGACTGGTTTTCAGTCATTGCTGATATATAGCAAATAAATTGAAATGTGATCATCATGATGTATTGTTTAACCCAGCTTTGTCTCTCTCTTCCAGTCTGTTTTAAGGCACATCTAACTCTTCATTTGTAAACTTTTATCAGATTTTGCAGTATCTTCCTTACTGCATACATTTCTTTTTGTACTACATACTGCATACCATAGTGCATTGGAAATAGGAAAATTCAAAAAAGAGTATTTGCTATTTGGTGATTTATGCTTTGGTTTTTGATTCTTGCAATGTAAAATTGGAATGCTTGTTGAAAGGGATTTTGTGCAACTTTAAAGGATTACCTTGAAAAAAAATATAATATGCTTAATTTAAAAGTAACCTTTTCCCCATGTTCAGGAGTTTCTGTTAACGTTTTTTTTCAATGTTGAAATTAAAAGGGTAACAGTAATTGTATCTGCAGTAGCCCCTGTTTTGTGATTTGTAAGATGAACCACTTTTCAAAGTGGCATGAGAATGGACAATAATTTGGTTTTAAGGGTTGCGAATACAGCAAGGAATATCATCTATATATTAACAGAAAGAAAACTCGAGTAGAAAAACATCATTACAGTCAATCACAAAGCCTTTCTGAAGTCCACAGTCATTTTAGTTACTGCTGAATTTTAAATGAGTTTAAAGAAAAAAAAATACTTTCTGTATATTCTGCAGATAGGTGTTGTGAAGCTTTATATATATATGTGTGTGTGTGTGTGTGTGTATGTATTAAAAAGTTTAACTACAAGTTTCATTCATACTCTAGTGCAGTGCTAATGTTATGCCATTAAATTTTGTTTATATAAGTGATCTAAGTTTTACTTCTAATTTGCTGTAACCAACCTGCTTCCAAATACATTCGTCTCCCATTGTTATCAAGCAGCCCAAGTGCTATTTTAGCAGTTGCTTAAATTTTCATACCTGAAATGATATAAGTCCTCCCAACTGCAAGCTAACAAAAGGTAAGCACATTCTCCATTTATAGGTAGTACAGTAGGCCTACCTTTAGATCAGAGTCTTAGCAATATATTCACAACCTAAAAAAGTGACCTCCCTTACAGAGTGGACAGTATGCCATCTGACAGAATGCAAATTAAGAGTATAAATATTTGAAGTACAGATGTGAGCCCAAATGTGTATGGAGTGCCTCTGAAATAAGGCAAACCTAGGCTCAAGTCCCTGCCTTGCCTACCGTGTAGCCTTGTGAGTTGAAAAACAAAGGATTCATTCTCTCTGCCAGTTATGGCTGGTCAAAGCAAGTTTCATCTATCTAGTCAGATGTGGGGGTTTTTTGGTGGGTTTTTTGTCATTGTTTTGTTTTTTTTCTCTGGATCTGAGATCTTCCTGACATGCATTAAAAAATGTATGCACATATATATGTATGCACATATATATGCATATGCATAACTTATTAATAAGTTATATATGCTAGAATATATTATCCATATATTATATAACATATAGTACGTTATCATTACAATAAATATGTCATATTTTATATACAACAGACTATTATGATACTATATAAAATGTGTACTATGAAATATGCATAGTGTTATACATACTATGTATAACACATATGTACATATACAGCAGTGCTTGATACATTTTGGTCTCCTGACATTAGCTTTTGCTTGTAATTCATCAGCTGTCAGTGTTATAATTCTTCTGTATGGTCATGCATCTTTCTTGTTTGTTTTAGAAACAACTAATTTAATTGCAAGCTTTGTGGTTTGAAAGATTGTTATATTCAGTCAAGTATTCAATCAGATTTTTCTTTTTAGAGATGTTTGTAGGTGTCTAGTCTGTCTTCCACTTCGCTGTTCCTTCAATATCCTTCTGTACTATGACAACACATCATTTATCCTAGTAGTCAGAATTTTGGCTTATGTCAGCCACCATTCTTATATTGATTGTCAAACCCTTCTCTACAATACTTAGCAGTGGGGACTGTCTTATCAGACTACAGTGGAAGCTCAACTGGTGTGACTTTTTGTTCACAAAGGTCAGTATTTTAATTTCTAGCTCACTAAAAATATTTTGTGATTGTGATTCTGACTTTTGTAATGTATTTTTTGTTAATCTCTGAATATGCAATTCTAAGAAGCAAAGTCATAGTGCATAGCAAATTGAACTAGAGGGGACGTTTAGTTCAACTCTGACAAGATTAATTTATTTTAAGACTATGTAAGTAGAGGTTTCATGTATTCATGGGCAATCTGATAGTATGTTAACCATCTTGGTATTGAAATGACTTTTTTGTTTTATAATGTTTTCACTTCCTCATGTCTAAGACAAGTTTCCAGAAAACAAATTAAATTAATTGTCCTATTCCTTGTTGACATTGTTTACTTCCTTCCATGAAGCAAACTTTTTTTCTGTGAAGTTTGTTTTGCAATATTTCATTTTTAAACTAGATATACCTTTTTTTTTTCTTCAGTCTTTACAGTCGGTTTTGCTTTCTATGGACCTTGTTATTCTTACTCCTTTGATTCTGTTCAATAACTCTTGTAAAAAAAAAAGTCCTAGACCAGCTTTGCTTGCACAAGGTAATTTCATTTATATTTCTAAAGGTATTTGATGAAATAATTCTGTTCAGAATTTCAAAGAAATAATTCTGAGATGTTTCAGAATAAAATAATAAATGTCGTTTGAGATTTTGAATGTCGATCCAAGGAATACTCAGTTGCGCGTCTAGAAAAATCTTTTCCAAGCAAAATTAAGTAATGTCTTAATTTCACTCCCTTTAATAAAAACATTTCCTCAGCTTCCTTGTAGGCTTGACAAACTTTTTGCAGTTAGACTATTTATGGCACTGATCTTTTTTTCTCCCTCTGGGTAAAAACTCGGAGCAGCTTAACGGAAGTTGTGGTTTTGGCTGCCTGAGCTAAAATTTTATCTCTACATTCTTTAAAAATAAAATGTGGAGTAAAATCAATGCAGAACAGTGGTAGTGAGAAAACAATACCAAGCATAGCATTCCTGATTGCTTAATAAGAAACCAAAGTCAGGCCAAGTCACAGTGTCAAGAACTGGCTTTAATAGCAACCCTGATGATAAACCGTGCTCCCTCTGATCCACCTCTGGCATGTTTTGGCTTTATGCTTCCTCTGACTGCCTCTCAGAACAAGGAAAGTCCAAATTTCATCTTTCAAATGCTTTTTACAGGTAGTATTATGATTGATTACTGACTACTGTGTTCGTCAGTGCTATAAAAATATTGGTCAGCTTTCATTATCAGAACAGAACTGGTAAATAAATAGAGCTATCCTTGTGTTTTAAGTTACAGTACATGTGATAATCTCTAACAGTAGTGTGAATTATGAAATTCATAATCCTGTATGAATTATAAAGTAAAAGACATGGAATATACTTATTGGAATGAGCTGGACACTTGACTGAGGAAAAATGTTCAGTTGAATTAGTTGCAGTCTCTGAAGAATGTGTTTTGGGCAGCATATTTTACTGTGAACATGAATGAACAGGATGATTCTGTCATTATAGATAGTCATTAAGTAAGTAGAAATGACTAATTGTTTTTCAGCAGCTGACCATGGGAGGAGAAATGCCACCATGAATGAGTTGTTTCCTTTCTGCAGTCTGACCTTCTCCTACTTAGATGTAAAGATGATAAATCACTGACTGAAACAACAGCAGGGATTCTTATTAATAACACCCTTCAACTCTTTCTAGTCACTTCAAGTGCAAATGACACAGTAGAAGTGCTGTGTTGTTTAAAAAATCTGAAATTTGCAGTTTCTGCTAGCTCCAAAGTTTGCCTAGATTGAAGGGAGCCTTCAGTTGCCAGATTCAAGTTTTGGGTTTGTTTTGCGGGGGCAGTGGGTTTTGGATACAGGCATATGCAACTGTGGATGGACATAAGAGGAAATGGGAAGGTCAGGCAGCGATTCTGTGATGATAATTAATTGTCATAGAATGGTTTGAGTTGAAAGGGACCTTTAAAGGTCATCTAGTCCAAACTCCCTGCAGTGAGCAGGGACATCTTTAACTAGATCAGGTTGCTCAGAGCCCTATCCCACCTGACCTTGAATGGTTCCAGGGATGGGGCACTTACCACCTCTTTGGGAAACCTGTTCCAGTGTTTCACCATCCTCACTGTAAAAAACAATTATTCTTTATATCCAGTCTACATCTATCCTCTTTTAGCTTAAAACTACTACCCCTTGTTCTGCCACAACAGGACCTGCTAAAAAGGCTATCTTTCTTATAGGGCCCCTTTAAGTACTGACAGGGTGTAATAAGGTCTCCCTGGACCCTTGTCTTCAGGCTGAACAAGCCCAACCCTTTCAGCCTTTCTTCATAGAGGCCATCCAACCCTCTGATCATCTTTGTGTCCCTCCTCTGGACCTGCACCAACAGGTTTGTGTCCTTCTTGTGCTTAAGAACTACAGAGCTGGATGCAGGACTCCAGGTGAAGTCTCACCAGAGGAGAGTAAAAGGGCAGAATCACCTCCTTTGACCTGCTGGCCACATTTCTTCTGATAAAACCCTGGATGTAGCTGGCCTTCTGGACTGCAGGCACACATTGCCAGCTCACATCCAGCTTTTCATTCACCAGCATCCCCAAATCTTTCTCCACAGGACTGCTCTCAATCCCACAATTCCCCAGCCTGTAATAATACAGAGGATTGCCCCAACACACTTGCAGGACCTTGTACTTGGCCTTGTTGAATCTCATGAGGAAAATGGGAAATGCGCGTAAGACAAATACCTCAACAAGACAAATGTAACATTTCTGAGGCATTTATAATTCTTTTTTAATTTTACCTTTGTCTTCTAGTAAAGCTTTCTTAACCTTTTAATTTTGAGGCTTCTAGTTTGAGACATCTATTTCTGATGAACGACACCTGTAAGCTCAATGTGATACCAGAGGATGTCTGAGGTACATCTGCATTATTGTTTTAATTTGGTACAGGAATGTGTTTTTTGCACTGAGTTGTGTTGATCATCATTTACCATGCTTGCCTTCACATGGTACATCAGTATGCACAAATTGGTTTCCTTTGTGTGAAACTGAACTGAATGATGCTTTTAGGAGTAGGAGACAAATCAAGCATGCTTCCAAAGTGAAATTTGGGACCATAACAAAGCTCGTCCTTGAAAAAAGAGATTGCTGTTACTACTTTGACATTGCTTATTTGGGAATTTCAGTTCCACTCTTGACAGTGTACAAGTAGCATGTACAGGACTAGAATGAGGAATTCTGTGGTCAGTATAGATTTCTCCAGTTAATGGGATGTTCTTTGCCACTTCTTGCAAAGATTTGCATGCCTACTATATATATGAAGTGCATAAATTGTATAGTTGTGCTTACTGGAGAACACATTACTTCCTTCTTCAGAAAGTCTGAGTTCATCTCTTCTCTTTGCTGTATGACTATTCATCTGTGAGTGCAAAAGGATGCTGTCAAAGTTTGTAGACTTCTTATGATCATTTTCCTCCTTCCTATGTGGAACTCAAATGTGGCTTAGTAACCACAAATGAAGATAATTTCTATTACAAATTTTATTTTAGCTGCCCCTTTGGAATTAATTTGTTACAGACCAGTGTAAATAAGATGGGAAAAGAACCAGTCTTTCTAATAAAACAGTTCACTCACTAGAAATATATGTACTTTTAGCGGACCTGAAAGCATATGTAAATCACGGGTAGCTCTGGGAAACAGGTTTTATTAGCTGAAAACTGTTAGTAGAAATTACAAAGTGTTTCTGGGTTGTTGATTTCAGGTAGAGAATCTGATCTTGTGATTTCTGTACTATAGAATAATTAAGTAAACACTACCACAAGCTATTTTACATGCATGAATGCAAACAGTATTTAATTTGTATTAAAAGCTTTTTAGTAATAAGAACCCTGCAGATACAGAATGCTGTTATTCACCCAAGGATGCTTAGGTGAATTAGAAAGGTTAGGTGACACACTGAATGGTCTTCAAGTTTCTGAAGGAGCCTGTGGGTTGAAACTGAGGTGCAGTGTGTCAAGTGCCCTTTCTTGTTTAGTATCATCTGCAAATGCAGTGCCATGTAAATAGTATGAGCCTCAGCATCAATCCCTGGGTTACTGTGCTTGATACAGAACACCAGCTACAACTAAGGCTACTGTTTATCAGTTTTTGAGCCCAACAGTTCAGTCGGTTTTGAAACCATCCAGCAGTCTGTCCAATACTCATTTATGAGAATACTGTGGAAGTCAGCATCAAAAGCCTTCTTGAAGTCAAGTGATATTGCACTGCTTTGTCCTCCTGTGCAGGAATAATCTTCCCTTGGTAAATCTGTTTTGAACATTTATGATACTGCCTTATTGTCCTTCATGTCTTTGTGAGTAATTTCTCAGAAGACGTATTTTATCACCTTGCCTGTGACTGTGCAGGGGCTGCCTTGACTTGTGGGTCCCTGGGTCTGCCCAATTGATAGCATTTCTCCTATTGTCCTCCTCCAGTTTTGTAGATCATAGACAGTGGCCTTGAAGGCACAGCAGCCTGCTTGCAGCAACCACAGGTAGATCCTCTTTACTTCTATGTCCAGTTTCTTTAGTTTCAAGCTTGTTACTCTCCACTGTTGGCTTCCCAAACCTTACTGTGATGGTCTGTGAAGACTGAAGCAAGATAGTTGTTGAACTGTATCAGTCTTTGCCGTATCATTCTTTTACTAACCAGCCCACATCCAACCTGCATTTTCTTTAATTTCCTTTTGCTGCTAACAACATATTTAAATGAGTGTGCTTTAAAGACGTTACATACAGAACCTATAGGTTTGGGAATATATTCTGTATATAATGTCAATCTTGTTCTGGTTATTTCTGAATGTTCAGCATGTTCAGCCAGTTCTACAACATTTAGCAGCCATTTCCAGCCCTCAGCACTTTAACTGAACTTGAATATTAGGTTAATATTTCGCTTGTATGCCTCCTTTTGGAAGGTAGATTACTATCTTTATGCTTTATTCCTCTTCTTATCATTCCAGTCTTCTTTTTGAATGTCATGCAGATCTCATTGTCTCTTTACAAAAGGCTTCCTAGGTGAGCATTCACTTTTCTTGTGGATGGTAAGATATTCATTTCATTTAAATTGAGTGACAGCTGCATAATTCTGTTTTCTTGTAAAGTCCATAAAAATGGATGAGCAAGGTCCATAAACAGGAGAAGAATGAAGTTCCTCAGATTCTGAGCAATGATAGTAACAATCCCATACTGGTATAATCTTTATAACAATAGATTTAAAGGTTTTCTGTGCATGTGTAGGTCAGAATAATAAACCAATTTTTAAGGTTCTATTTAATTTTTTCATTGTACTTATTATAACATATGAAACTGGAGCAGTAAAACTCTCACTTTCAGAGGGTTATTAGTGATTTAGCAGTGGCTACACTTGACTTATACTGCTGCTACTCAAAAAAGCTTGTACTAGAATCCAAACAGAATTATTTGTGTAAACCTTTCTCCTAATAAATATGTAAATAAGCATGGGGTGATTGAATCTGGAAATGTGACTACTAAAATATGATATATATAGGGGTACTGAAGATTATGTCCTTTAATATAAAATGAAAAAAGATAGTTCAGTCTGAAGGAGAAATCAAGATTTCAGTCACAACTACTTAAGTTCAGTGGTATTCTATTTGTTTGCTATTTCAATTACAGTAAAGAAGAATCAGCTTCTGGAAAAAATTGCAGGAGTCGGTCATTTAAGAATTTTTCTTTTTTTTAGGCTTAGATGGGTAAATTCTTAGCAAATCTGCCTGCCTGTATGTCGTAAATGTCCAACCAGTAGACCAGGTTGCTGTAACATGAAGGAACCACCTGCTGGCATAAGAGAAACACACATACTTGGCTCCTTTATTCTTCCAAATGCTCAGATATTCCAGAGTTTTATTTCAAATGCCTCAAAAACAATACTGAAAAGAGGCCTCACACTCTGGCCACCAACAGCCAAGCACCTGTCCTACTTGAGGTGAAGTACAGCGGTACTTTGCTTGAGGGAAGGATTCACACAGGGATTATAATATAGTCTGTGCAGATTTATGGTTTCTGGGCACGGGCCATATCCTTCCCTTGACATTAATCAGTGGTTCTGTAGAGTAAAGTCTTCGTGACTGTTGGAAAGAGTAAATTTTATTCCAGTTATGCACTCCCTTATAGACTTCCTGTCATGTTAATTGCTAAAGTGTCATTTTTATATTTGTGATATTTGAGTTAACATTGCAAGTGGAAAAAAATGCTTTTAGAAGTTAAGTGATTGTTTAATCATCTGTTCTGCTGCATGAAAAAATGTTTTAGCCATATGATATTGCATGGGGTTACATAATAACAAAAAGAAAGCCCAACCTTTTCAGGGCTTAAATTTCCTAGGCTGATGTCATTCAAAGTGAGTTATGATTGGTTTGGAAAGACAAATTAGATCCAGTGTTTATAGAAAAATCTGTATTTGCTAAAATAGTATCAGTGCTTACAAAAAGGAATGCTATAAATGAAAGGTGATGAACCCAGTTAAACTATGCATATTTAAATAGTATCAAGATCAATTGTGGTAATCCCTGGTGGTATCAAGAATTCTTTCTCTCTTGAACCTGAAATTTTATTTATAACCAGCACTGAGACAGTTTTATGAAGTCTATTTTCTGAGTATCATCATAGTCAATGACAATTTAAGACAATTTGGAGCAAAAGGATGGAAAGGGGAATCATTAACACACATACACAGAAATCAATCTATGGTATCTGTTTGCCAGCTGACCTCAGGCCTAAATAGATTGAAGATCATAAGTAGTCAAAAGGGAAATTCTGTGTCATTATGAAATGCTTCAACATGTCTTCTATTATGTAAGTAATGAGCCTTAATTTTGTATTAGCATGTTTACAGTTGCATTTTGATGTTTGATTCTCAATTATATGTGGTTTTGATAAGCAGAGGTGGTTTAGACTGAGAAGCAACTGTGAAATGTTCATTGTGAGTGTAAATATTATTTCATTTCCAGGTACAGAGAAACAGAGGTTTTCAAAACTGGATTGTTGAATCTTAATCAAAAACCAGCAATAATATATTAGTAGTTCCAGCATTAAAAAGTTGCTTTCAGCCATCAGGTGGAAATTATTCCCTGTAATATTTGGGCTTATAAGGTAATTTTTTGATTTTGTTCAATTCACCTACCTACCAGAAGATTTCAGCAATGGGTAGAAGGATGGCATGTTTTGTGATCTATGAATAAATTATGAGTGAAAGAGATGATAAATGATTGTTAGTCAGACATTTACTGGAACTATATTTTAAGCTTTATAGTTAACTATGGACTTTGGAATATTGAAAATGATGAAATTAATGTTTTAAGTGCTAAGTTCTTCTTACAGTAACTTTCCAGTAGTGACAATTGTTTGCCTATTTTGCTTCAGAGGTCTTTCATTTTGCTTGATGTCTTAGCATTTTAAAATATGATAAACTGCTAGTGCCGTGCAAGTACTTGGCTAGTCTTATGACTTAATAGTGCCCAAATGTTTTAATTTAATTTTATTTGTTTCATAGTTATATTGGCCAGTTATAATAATTGAATATGTTGATAAGAGGTTTTTTCAACTTTCTTCTGTAAGTGCAAAGCATGTCCTTTGCACATTTCAGTTAATACTTTAGAAGATGGATGTTTCTAAAGGGCAAGATTTTATGTGTTTTCATGTAGTTATTAGAAATCCTGAGTTGTTTTGAGGTGTGCTTCTGCTCCCCTCCTTCTCTCTCCAAAGCTATTTTTTATGTTGTTTTCTTTTTTTTAAAAAAAAAAAAAACAACAAAAAACCAAGCAAAGAAAACCCCAAAACCTTTCAATTCTTTCCAAGTCTTGAGTAATTATTTGTTCCTCATATAGAACACCTTCCCACCCATAATTTCAAAACCCTAAAATACCAACCTACTACTAACTTTTTTTTTCCCCTCCCCTGATCCAACTGCAAATAGATAGACAAACAACAATCTGAGTGTTAAGTTTAGCAAATATGCAGGTCAGATGCTGAGGGTGTATATCCATTTAACTTTATGAAAGTCAGTTCTCATGTGCCAAGTTTTAGTAGCAAAGTATCTGTCCCATTAACTTGTCTCAGGGAGAACTGTCATGGGAGGGTCAGAATTAGATATCATAATGTGGATGCGCACTATTGAAAAGCCTTTTTTTTTTTAATAACATGTTAAGTGAGCATCTAATAGGAACTATAGCTGTAGATAATGCAAATGAGATACCTGAAGTACAAGAGTGAAAATGCTTTACCTTCAGATCTTGGACATATTTTAACATTAATAGTAACATGAACTTTCTTTGCTGCTCTTTAAGTGTATTTCACTAAAACAAAACGAAAGGGAAAAGATGTGAATTGCCATCTGTTGTAGTACAGAAAAAATGAAAATATGAAGATAAGCTCTGCTTTGTAAAGTTGCACTCTCACAAAGCAAGTAATCGTATCTTGACTGTAATAACTACTCCCAGTCACGGAGTTATTTATACATTAATAATGCATGCATTACATTTCTTCAGAACAGTGTCTTCTCACAGAGATGCCCAGAAATCTTTCCATAGGTTTAAAGTAAATTGATGAAATAAGAAGCCAAATACTTTGCAAGAGAGAAAAGCAAATTAAGGAATTTTGCACCAAATTTGAAAGTCAGTATGCTATAGTACCAGCATCTTGGTTTCATATATGGCTGCTTCTAAGTTCTGATGATTTTGACACCAGCGCCATGAAGGACATGATAAAACTTTGAGGTTTTATTGCCGTTCATGCAAAATAATACTTAGGTTTCCTGTAGCATCAGTTTAGACTACCATGGGCAGATTCTGGCTTTATGGGTTAAGATTTTTGTGTAACAGCATGATATAATCCATACCGTTATACATGTATATTAAGCTAAAATATAATCAAAGTAGTTTGGCAACATTCTTACCTCTAGGTTTTTTTAATAATTGTCCAACTTCACATTCAGCAGTGATCATACCAAACACACTGTACTATAAAGCAAAATTAAAATATCATTAAGAAAATACATTAACTTTTTCAGGCAAGCATAGCTTTGTTTTGTTTAAGCTTTTATAAATTAAGTTGCACAAACATCTGGCTTCCATGTTACAATACTTTGGGACTTCTGGTATTTTTTGGGAACTGTTGGTGAAGACTGCTTTTGAGAAGAGAGCTGGGTTTTATTGCTCCCATTTTTACTGAAATGGATGATATTATCCACAATGGCTTGGAGATGGATACTGGGTTTACTGATATTCAAAATTCAAGCTGCTATTTGCCCATTTCCTTCATGAATGCATCCCATTTTTCTCTGTGTAGTTGCCTATGCATGGCTGTTTGGAAAATGAATTCCTTATCTTGTTGTGTGAATAGGAAGGCTAATATGATATGAGATTTGGGAATGGGAAAATGGGTTGGGGAGGAGCAAGGGAGTTTCCCATTTAGATCTGGATTCTGTAATGGAACTCTGGAGAAGAGGGCTAGGAAAAGCTCTGAGAAGGAAGAAGCTGGCTCAAGTGGAAATGCAGGAAAGATGTGAATGGGAAGGCTGTGTGGTGTGCAGACTCTAGGCATGTGCACAGCATGGATACAGCTAACCAAGATTCTGGGTAGGGCAGGACACATGAACGGTTTAAAAAAATGAATTAACATATTTCTTTGGTTTTATTTTTTACTCTTATAATTACATGTTGACTTTAAGGTCCAAGTGCACAGATTTCATTGCTACCTGTATTAATAATAGGTGATCCTTACTGCAAAGCAATTAAAAAAAACCAAAACAAAACAAAAAACCCTTCCCACTGGTTATGGTACTGAAGTTACCACACAATTCTCTATCCTTTCAAAGGGTTCTTTATGTGAATAGCAATTGGTTTACAAGAATTTAAAGCCATTGGAACAATGTGGTTTTATGTCCTTTACCCCTGAAGAAAAAAAGGACTTGCGAATTGTCTTACTAGTCCCTCATTGAATGATTGCAGCAGTTGCTTGACCTTGAGAGAAATGGGACCCTGCCAGCATTCTCCAGAGGCTGGTGTTATTAGTATTGGCTGACCTCGGGGAACTGGGTGACCTCCATTTCACCTTCCAATCTCCCAACACCAAAACAAAGCAGTATTTTGCAACATAATGTGAATAAAAGACAAAGGATTATATATATATATATATATATATATATAATATATATATATAGGGGAGG